>BKCP01008293.1:222362-283477 GCA_008636005.1 Striga asiatica
AACCTGCAAAAGGAACCAAATAAGACCTAATCTAGAATGGGAAAACCCAGAACTGAAAAATCAGGAAAACTCAAAACGAACAAAACCCTTAGAGGATGGAATATACATTCAACAAAGCTAAAACTAGGATTGAGAAGAAAAAGGGAATGGGGAATCTCGATCGAGGAGGAATGGAACTCTCAATCGAGAGGAAGAAAACCCTAAGGCAAGGGGGAATAAAAAATACCTAATAGTTGTCCAGTACAAAAAATAAAATATTAGGTTTAGAATACTTTTCTACTAATAAAAATGCTCTAATATGTTTTCTCTACTAAAAGAATAATTAAATTAGGAATAAATGCCGACTGTTCAAGTTTGTACTCGGGTGCTAAATAAACTCAAAAGTGAACTTGGTCTCATTTATTGATTGTCACATAAGTTAGACCATATCCACTTTTAATTGCATTGAAAAATATTTTTTTATAGACTAAGTTTATTTCCCACATGGCGTATGTTATTTTTGAATAGACCCAAAGCATTATGGGTGCTCTAAGAATAAGATAAATAAATTATGTAAATTTAAGTTGAGCAAATTCAATATTATAAAACTATAAAAAAATTCCAAAACTAATCCCACATGCATTGGGGGTTGGCATTTTTTGTCCTGGCGGAATAGTGAAAACAAAAATTTTCTCACAACTTTCAAAAATTAATCAAAAGTGACTTTTAATGAGATTTTTGGCATGAAAATCCACGCCGCGCAAAGGTGGCGTTTTTTTCGTGATAAGTTGACAACAATCATCACACGTGGCATGACACTATACATGTGAGACTAGTTTTGAAATTTTTCTTATTTTTTATATTGTTATGCTCTTCATTTGTTATTTAAATTATTATAAATATATATTAATAAATATAAATATAAATACATTATTAATTATGACAAGAATTATGAATATATATAAATATTTATTATAACTATTTATAAAAATTTTTTAATTAGAATAAGTATACAATATGCATTAAAATGAAATTAGAAAAATATTTTATTTACTTGTATTTTTGATGTGTTATTTCTAATTTTTATTCTTTTACCTTATTTATATTACTAAATTATAAAATTATAAAAATAGTTTTATTCATGACATAATTATAGTTAATATTTTTTATCATGGCATAATTTTTTTTTAATTTAATAGCTATTTACTAAAAAGTATAGTAAAAAATGGTAACTATAATTATGTCATGAATAAAGCTATTTTTGTAATTTTATATTAATTTAATATTATGGTTAATATTTTTTATAATTTTAAAATTATCCAAAAGTATGAATATATATTTTAAATGTGGATATTCGATAATAAATCAATTCAACAATTGGGCAGTGCTTCAAAAAATTTTAAAATTTCAATTTGAAAGTATGTTACCTTTAAAAAAGAACAATTTTAAGAAAATATTGTTAATGAATTCATAGAATATGATATTTATAAAATTATTTTTGGTCATCCCAAATGACATGAGCAAAACTAACAAAGAAAAAAAATTATATCTAAATTGTTTATCTACATGATGTACATGTAAATATCTTCGCCTTGGAGTTTTTTTCCAGCACAAATGGCACGAGTTGAGAAAATCAGCATACGGAACCCCAAATATTGTTAAAAAGAATAAATCTAAGAAAAGCTTTTGAAGAACTATACAATGTTGAATTGACGTATTATCGGATAATCACATTTTCAATTTTTTTGTTTGTAATTTTATAACTATTTATTTTAAAATATTGTGTAAATTGTTAACTATAATTATGTCATGAATAAAACTATTTTTGTAATTTTATAATAATTTCATATTATAGTTAACATTTTTTACTATATTTTTTATTAAATAATTATAAAATTACAGAAAAATGATATATATTTAAAATGTGAATATTCGATAATAAATCAATTCAACAATTGGGCATTGATTTAAAAGTTCTCAATATTCAATTTTTAAGTAAGTTACCTATTAAAAAGAATAGTTTGTTAACGAAATCATATAATATGATATTTCTAAAGTTATTTTTGGTCTCCTAAATGGCACGAGCAAATCAAAAAAGAAAAAGATAATTAAATTCTGTATTTCCCTGTGCATGTAAGTATCTTCGCCTTGGAGTTTTTTTCCAGCATAAATGACACAAGTTGGAAAATCGACATCCGGAACCCTGTATATTCTTAAATTATATCATTTTAAAAAAACTTTTGAAGCACTGTACAATTGTTGAATTAATATATTATCTAATATTCACATTTCTAATTTTTTATTCATAATTTTATAATTATTTTTATTGAAAATATAGTGAAAATTGTTAACTATAATTGTCATGAATAAAACTATTTTTGAAATTTCATAATAATTTAATAATATACTTAACATTTTTTGCTATATTTTTATTAAATAATTATAAATTAAAAAAAAATTGATATATATTTAAAATTTGAATATTCGAGAATAAATCAATTCAACAATTGGGCATTGCTTCAAAAGTTTTCAATATTCAATTTTTAAGTAACTTACCTATCAAGAGAATAATTTTAAGAAAACTTTGTTAACGAAATTATATAATACAATATTTCCAAGATTATTATTGGTCTTCTACATGGCATTTTTTTTTTTCCCGAAACGATAGATAATTTTATAAATCAAAATGCACAAATGTGCGACTACACAGCAGCCAACGGCTGAATACACAGCAGCCAACAGCTGAAAAAGTGGGAGGACAGGTCAGAAGCCCGCCTAGAATCCCGACTAGCAACGCTAGAATAAAAAAACACACTCATAAAAAACTAACCAACAAACACAAACAAACTACAACAACTACAAGGACCCCAACAGGGTAATACCTAAGTGTCAGACCCCAACGGAGTAATAAGATTGACACTCGGGCTCACTGGGGCTAACGGCCCAAACCAAAAACACAAAACACAAACTATCACTACTGCCAAGACAACAAATCAACAAAAAACTACTAATCTACCAACAAAACCAAAACAAACAAAATAAAACGAGCCCTTCCAAAGCAGCAACACCTAGCCGAACCAGCGGAACCAAATCAGCCGTGAATCCCACAGCCAGAGACAACGATCCCGAAACTGCCAAAACCACTCGGTTGCCTAACGGTATCGAGACCCCAACTCCGGAACAACACCAGCCAACCCGCACCACGGCCGTAACACCAAATTGCCCGGAAAAGGCAAGAAGGTGCCACGGCCCAGCCCCAACCCCAAATCGCCTGGAGACTGCCCAAGACCACCGCACTGCCGCAGCACCACCCCGACCAACACCACTGGCAGATGAATGGAAGCGACGGCCCCTCCGACCCAAAATCCGAGTGCAAAGGGTAGAAGTCTTCAAGCAGAGCTCGACCCCAATCGCCCGACCAACAAGTTCGCCGAACAATCGAGTCGCATCCCGCCCCAAGAACAGCACCACGGCTCTACCCCGCACCACAGAGAGGCCACCAACCGGAATTGCCTAGACGACGCCGGAATAGACGGAGCCCTTCCGTGACTGACGAGTCCCGACTCCATGGATGCGGAAGGCGGAGCGGAAAATTAGGGGCGGCAGCCAAGCATCCAAGGTCAGTGACCGCCGGCGAAGCACGATTGCCACTAGGGAGGGCAGACGATTTCAGATCGGAGTGACGGCGAGAGTTTTTTTGGGGGGAGGGTTTTTTCTTCAGACGGCGATAAGGTTCACCGTCTTCTACATGGCATTAGAAAGCCTAAAAATAAAAAAACTAACTACTTACCTGTGCATGTAAATATCTTTGCCTTCGAGTTTTTTCCAGCACAATGACACGAGTTGGGAAAATCGGTAATCGAAGCCCCGGATATTGTTAAAATGAATCATTCTAAGAAAAACTTTTGAAGCACTGTATAATTGTTGAATTAATGTATTATCGAATATTCACATTTCTAAATTTTTATTTGTAATTTCATAATTATTTAATTGAAAATATAGTAAAAAATATTAACTATAATTATCTCATGAATAAAACTATTTTTTTTTTGTAAGTTTATTTAATTTTAAAAAAGAAGTTAAAAGAATAACTATTAAAAATAACACATCACAAAATATAAGTAAATAAAAATATTTTCTAATTTTATTTTAATGTATATTGTACCCTTATTGATAATTGAATTTGTTTTCAAATAGTTATAATAAATAACTATATATATCCATGGTTGACGGTAGGCTACCAAAGGTTATAAGATGTGTGTAACTAAGGCAACAGAATCAAGGATCTTTATTATTGTGACGGTGTATGGGGTTAATTTTAGTAAAAGGATAAAAGAAACTACTTAAAGTAAATCGACACCGATTTCGCCGGCCCGTAAACGGGTGCGACAAGGAGATTTAGATCTCCAAGCATGTTTTATTGATGGAAGTATTTATAGGTGTGGCACATTGCCTGAAATACAAGGATGGCCGATCGACTAGTAATATTTTTGAGAGAATAAGGGATTATAGTAATGATTATTTTATGGTGGTGATTGTGATACCGATCCCCGATGATCATAACTGTTAGTGGAGGTCGGATTTTATAGCCAAAATTAGGATTTTGACTTCAAAGGTGTGATGCCACCTAGGGGTGTAGGATTATGCCGTGTGTACCCATGTATGATCCGTCTTTTGAAGATGTGACATATTAGGGCGGTGCTACCAGCTTTATCAACCATGCTCAAATAGTCAGAGCAATCGACAATCTTCTCCGAGAAGCTCTGTGAGAGATCGTCGTGCCAATTGAGCGATCGACAACCGTAGTGGTAACGAATGGGCCGGTCGTGGAGCAATTTTCGCAGTCTTGGGCCTTGTTTGCACTTGGACTGAGATTAACATATAGGCCACATCATTCTATGTGTTCAAGGATTTTATTGGTACAACATTCATAATGCTTGTCTTCGATTTACTTAATAATATATTAATATTACTATATATATAACAAAAGAAGAACATAACAATATAAAAAATAGAGAAAAATTTCAAAATTAGCCCCACAGGTATAGTGTCATGCCACGTGTGATGATTGTTGTCAGCGTGTCAAGAAAAAACGCCACCTCTTGACTTTTCGGGTCAGAAATCGCATCTAAAGTTATACTTTGGATAAATTTTTGAAAGTCTTGAGACAATTTTATTTCTCACTATTCCTTCAAGACAAAAAATGTATACCTGTGGGACTAGTTTTAAATTTTCCCACTATTATTGTTTCCCATCGCATCATAATAGATGTACCTAATTACTTTCCATTAATGTAATTAATTTGATTATCCTGATCATAATACTGACTATATAGATTAATTTAATCTCTATATATATATTGTTGGTTGAGTAAAACCTTTATTTTATATTGAAAAACTCAAACAACAGGGATGTCGTACAAAGAGAAGTTTGTGGTGGTGGACGATGACAAGCGGGTGAAGGTGGCAGAAGTGGTGGAAGGAGGTTATCTTGAGTTGGGTTTTAGCTTTTACAGGATCAAGTTTGAGATTGTGGAGAAGGATGAGTATATGTGCATTACACGATCAACCATAGAGTATGAGGCTAAGGATGAGGCTACAACTGCCATGGTTTCTATACACCCACTGCTCAAACTCATGCACGCTGCAGCCAACCATTTGCTCCAAAACTACAACAAATAATTAGCACCAAACAATACTAAGTAACCACTGGGTGTGTTTTAATATTGAGACCTATGCATAATCATATAGTTTGTTATTTATGTTCAGACTGGGCAACACTTTTTTAGTACGCGTCGTGATTATCTATTTAGCAACAATATTTTGAAACGATTTCATTAAAATTGCCAACATTAATCTTCACTGTGTGAATAAAGTACCAATGTTTTTATTAAAATAATGTTGTAAAATTAGGACACTTATTAACTAATAGAATTGTGAAATTCTAGGCACTTTAAAAATTGTTTCGTCTTGTGGGGATTTTGTTCCGTCTTGTGTTAATTTGATTTTTTAGTTATAGGTTTGTGTGTTTTTGTTTATGTTGGGTAGCCTCTCTTGTTTGGTATTTCCCTAGTTCGTGTGACTCCTCGTGTTAACTCCTTAGTGTTCATATTTAGAAGAATATGAAGTTATTTTGTATCCAATTGGATATACCGGTGTACTCATTTTGAGTTTTATAATATTACTTGCGGTTTTGAAAAAAAAAAAATAAGTAATTTCAAGTTATGACACTTACGTGTTAGAAAAATTATGATGCTTTTATGAAATATGAGTGACTTAAATGGACACATTTAACAACTAGTATCATTAAGTTAGTTACATTTTTATAATTTGTGTCTTTACTGTAGCAACCTTCTATATAAATAGTGTCTCAATGATAATGATATTTTTAGTGACAAAAGAATATCACTACAATAATATAAAATATTGTACGGAAATGAATTAATGATCAAATTCCAATAATACTAGTATTCGACCTGTGTATTTGCACAAATATAAATAAATTATTGTGAGTCTGTATGCATATAATGATTAATTATTTTTCTTTCACTTTTTTGCAGACCAAAATATATCATAGCATTTAAACCATAAAATTACTCCAACTTCCGTTCATTGTTGATTACTTCAACTTCCGTTCATTGTTTCGCGTCCTCAAATTACTCCAATATTCTGAAAATAAACCATAAATATATCATATCATTTAAATCCATCTAATAAATAAATAAGTCATAAAATATATGTGTAATAAAATTAAGCACATAAAAATACGCTAATAAATATATAAAATACACATTTTTTCCAATAAACCACCTTGGTAATTCCAACAACGTGTAGTACTCGTACTTAAACCTCATACCCTCTTTTTATTTGTTCTGATTATGTCTTCCTCCCGACCTCTCCTTATGTCTTCGTGTTTCCTCTGGACGTTTTCCTTTGACTCGATCATTCTGCAAAAAATCCACTTCTGCCTCCTCCATATAAATGTATTTAGAGCAATGTTCCAACATCTCATCATATGACCTAGCAGGCTTCCTGGCAGATGAGTTTCGATAATGACCTAGCTGAAGACCCTTTGTCAAACCTCCCGCCTTAATCTCCTCCGAAGTTGATGGATCTCCACATAGGCTTGTGCATACCTCGCAACATACTCTCCCAAGGACTCATTCTCACGTTGTTGCATATTGATCAACGTGAAATAGGTATTCTCGTGTTTCCTTGCATTGGAGAATTGATTATTGAACAGTGAGCTAAACACATCAAATCTATAGATCGACCCTGCAGGCAACTGATGCAACCAAGTTGTAAAAGTTCCATTCAACAGACCTCATCATTGTATTAGTCCAACACTAATACGTTCTCAAAGCTACGCAATGCTGGGCTAAATCGGTACACCCATCATACACCATACTCGGCTCCTAAAAGTTGAGAGGTAAATTTGCAAGTCAACATATTATCCTTAGTCCTTTTACGGTACTTGACCATGTGTTTTACCACAAACCAACGTGCTCGTCTAGGGTTACTGTGATATCTACTAACCATGCCCGCGACAACGTAGATATTTACAGTATATTTAATTTAATAAAAATCCTCAAAATAAAATACAAGTAGGACAAGGATTTTTTAAAATTAAAATATTTTTTTAAATCCTACAACCTTCATTACTGATTCATTGGTGACGCAGTTAATTTTCGCGTTGGCTTTAAGCGCCTTAATCCACATCAAATGAATTAATTGTGGATCACCGGAATGAACTTCCTTCGGAATGGTAGGAAATTATATTTGGAGCATGCGCATCCCTCTAGTTGTAGGTGCATAATCCTATATAATGGACTTTAGATCAATTAAATTGGTGACACTTAGTACACGACTAAAAGCATCCTCCCCAACGGAGTCACTGCGATTTCCCATAGGGTTAAAAGGAAATCAATTATTAATTTCGTACCTCAAAAGTTAGGTTGACTTATGGAAATTAATAGTGAAAACCCTCATCTTACAAATATTGAATTGTATACGTCTCCACTAATGTGACTTGCGATATTTTTTATGTTTTAAGATGTCGGTAAAATTTTACTGTGGAAGCTTCATTTCATGTATGTTTTCTTTGTCTTCGAATGAAAAACATGAAATTAAGTAAAAGTACAAGGAGACTAGAGTTGGTTGGAAGAATATTTATACTCAACTCTGTAATAGTTGAATGGTTAGCAGAACAAAATGCTTTAAATGCGGTGAGGGCCCGGGACATGTGTGTCAAGGCGCAAAAGGGTCCAATCACTTCATAGAAGGGGAAGAAGATGAACTGAACGAAACTCTTTCTTCTATAGCTGTTGTTTACTTTGTTGATTGACTCACTCGCTTCTTACTGGAAAGAGCAGCTGTGAGAAGCGGAAAAACCATCAAAAAACGACGATTGTTCGTGGAAGTTTCTACAAGAAATTGTGAACCTACTGCCTCTATGACTGAACTTCGCTTCGCTTCTAAAGTTGGGGTGTAATTTTCAAGTTTGTGTCACATCAAGATGTCTGTGGTTTCACGATCCCTGATGCTTGAAATCCAAAGCGGATGACCAGATGATCAGTAGTTCCAAGGGCTGTTGAGCCAGGAGCTCTAAAGAGAGCAACTAGGGTTTTAAAAGGGTTAGAGCGGATCATAAGCCGCTCGTGAGTCGCGAGCACTCAGTCAAAACTCCGCTTGAGCTCGAGTTTTACCGAATACAAAACAAGCTCGTGCGCCTAAAACTCAAATTCAAGGCGAATCCGAGCACGTATGTTATAGGTTCGAGCTTGAGCAATTCCAATATAAGTGCAAATTATCTATAAACTCCTTACACAAATTAAACTTGGGTCAAGCTCAAGAAAAAAACTTATTTGAATCGAAATTTAAAATTCGAATCGAACTCTTACGAAGTTGAAATTGAAGAAATTCGAGCCGAGCTCAAGCATTTGTATAATCTTGTCCATTCAAGCTCGTTGAGCTCAAGCAGCGTTAAAAAAATTGAATCGAAATAAAACTGAAGTGGTCAACCTAATTTGCCACCCTAATAGCAACTATAGCATTAAAAAAGATTGAATCGAAATAAAACTGATGTCCGTCAAGCTCATTTGCCACCCTAATAGCAACTATCAATGACCAATGTGCTATCTTTGTCGGTATATTTTCATTTTAGTATTCATTTGTTCAAGTATTTTCATTTTTCATGCATTTGAGTGAGATTTGTTGCTTTTTATATATACTTTTATGTATTATCTTCCGTATCCCTATTTCTAGTAATTAGTGATTTTTCACTTGTTCTTTTATGTGCTATTTTAAAAAATTTGGGTGGTGCAAATTTGGTAGTCATCTGAGGGGTAGCTCTGCCAATATTTCCCCGATAATGTCCCCTAGTCCGTTAGATCAAATTATCCTCCCTCATTGTACGAAGATATCTTCATACACCACTCAGACGACCCTAATTACAAATAAAGACAAATAAAGTCTCCGCATGCATAGTAGGAATCATTCACTTATAGTGACCAAGGTGAAACAAAGTAAAGACAATAAAAACCTGGTCCCTTACATTGCTCTAGAAGCTCAAAATGTATATGCATCTATACTTTTGTATACGTCTCAACTCTCAAGAGTATAGCTGTCGATCCACATGAACCAGCAAAAACCACCACTACTGCTTGAAATTTCAGGCACTTAGCGACATGGAAATAACAGAAGACAGCTTATACTTTCGATGTTTTGTGGAATTTTGCGGCTGAAAAACGACTTCTGTGCTCGACTTAACCGTCACTTCCTCATACTCTGAAGAGTGGGAAGACCCCTCAACTCTATAGTCACGTGGATAATACAAAACTTGGACGGTTGAATGAGCTGTCGCGTACAAAGGAAAACCGAAAGCATTCGATCATTTGCCTCAATTCAAAAAAGCATATTTGACTGAATGAAGATGTGTTGAGTAGTTAATTACCAAAGCCAAACATGCTTATCTTCTGAATGCTGAGGTGGCTAACTTTCGATCGCCTGATCTTTCTCAATGCCTCAAGGTCATCTTGCTTCCCTTTGAACTCGATGAAATCTCCAAGAACGTACCTGTTGCCTTTGAGCTCTAACCTGTGTTATGTCAAGAGAAGAGATCACCATTTTTTATGAAAACATCACAAGCACGAGCAGGAATGACACTCGGTTTTATACTTAGAAAACCCAGTCGTTTAAACCATTTAAATGGCTAATGCAGATCCGAGGTGATTTACCCATGGATGGCCATAAAGCGAGAGGAGAGGCCATAGTGAGAGGCCTCGCCAACACAAGGCGCCAATGTTAACAAAAATAATAATACTATAGACAACGAAATCACATAAATGGCCTCGTATATGCCAAGACCACAAGTGTTCAGCAAATACAAAATCAAGGAAAAGAAGTGGAAACGCAAAGATGGATATGACGAAATATTGCTAAAAATGCTATTGATGTCGTCAATTTCAAGTATAAGATTTGAAGAAAATAAAAAATCATAATAGTTGGCAACTTATAAAAATAAGAATAGAAAATAAATTTATCTCACCGAAAAATAATTTTTTAACGTATCTTTGGATACATATTTATTTTAAAAAAAAAAAAACATTTATCGTCTCCCACTTTTTTCTCCTCAATCACAATTAAATACTACAAATCAATTATTACTACATATTTTTCAGAAAAAAACACATTGATATATTTTTAACTAACAATCATTGTCATTCATATTTTGATGTTTTTCTATCAATCAACTTTAATCACTACAGTTTATCACCATCACTACATTTTATCAACATTTTATCTGATATCCATTCACAATCTCAAAATATTCCATTCTTCCACCCAAAAAAGAAGACATCTACTCTTTAACTCGCTTTTTCCAATCAAACATTTTTTCCAATATAATTGCATCATCAGCAAACCTTATTCACACAACTTCTTGCTGCAACTATTACGCTTTTTCCTCTGAAAAGAGGAATTCTTTCTGACTAGCAGCTACTCAGGACTAGTAAAAGACAGAACATAAAATAGAAAAAGAAAAATTATAATTAAAAAAAAATAGTTGAAAAGTCTGTACTGTAAGAATAATTTCATATTTTGCTCTATTTTTTAAAAATTCTAGATCTAGTTGGTTTGTTGAGGTTCGAAAGGGGATCTTAATGCCATGGCGCGCCTCTTATTCACCTTTAGCCCCTTAGCCCTGCCCCCCACGGCGAATAGGTCGCGCTGACCTGAGGCAATGCAATTTGAGATCACATCACTCGACTCTCGGCTTAGCAGCACCTTTTGAAATTATGCTTCACTTAGTCTAACTATTCGGACAGACTCTAAAACATAAGATCGAATTGAAATTAGATATGATGGGAACTTGTAATATCATGAGATCATATAACTAACATCAACCACTATTCGAGTATTTGTTTATTTTGATCAAACCTCAATTTTTTATTTTCTTCTTTTTAGAACCTGCGCATTTTCATAAACACCGTCGATTTCAGGGTTATTACTACTTTTATTTTTTAATTATTGTTATTATTATTGTAAACCATGATTAGAAACTGGACCCAAGCCTTTGTTCGCAAACCAATCATGGGACATGTCTGGGTAACCCTGGAACACCGTTGAACTAGTCAAACCGGCTAAGAACCCGCCGAACTCCAAAAGAGAAAGATAAGGGAGGAGAACCAGTTTTTATTAGTTTTTTTTTCATTATTTTATAAAAATTATTAAAATACTTAATAATTAGTATATGCAATATTAAAATACTTAATAATTAGTATATGCATAAATTACTTTGATTTTATATAAGAGCAAGTATTTTGAATCAATAATTAATATGTTTTTAGTTTAATTTACAAAAGACACATGTATGATAATTGGTAGAATAAAATCCTCATGATCACTATAGTAAAATAAAAACAATTGTATAACTTATACCAATAGGGTAAATTAATATATAAATTATAAAATAAAAAATATGCTAAAACTAATATTATAAAATTAATATATTCACTTATATGCCAAGTTAATATTTCATCACTCACTATTATATTGAATGAATGTTTCAGTTATAACATTAGAAAATATAAATCCCCTTCTATATATAAATGCAGAGTTTTTCGAGTTTAAGTGTCAAACTTCTAATGTTAAGTAATGCTACATACCAAATTTTGTTGCTTCATAATCTTACATATATGCTTCGGAGCTGCTCCAGGACATTTACCCATGCCTATTAGAGCATTTAAAATTATAACACATTTTGCTAACTTAAATTTATTTTAAAACTTAATAATTTTTTAATTTGTTATTAGTTTTTCATATACACAATATTAAATTAATAATCTTTTGACGATCTTCCATTTGATATTCATTTTGCATATATATATAAGATAATAATTATATCTACCTTTATATGCAAGTCTTATGCATGATGGGTGACTTTTTAAATAAAAATATAAATGTACATTTTCTAAAGAAGTGCTTACAAATTTAAAATAAAATTTCCAATTTTTATGTTTTAATTACAAATTTCTTAATTAACACTCATGTAACTCAGGGACGTTGACTAATACTACAATACTAGTTATATTGTCCATCGATCTGGTTTTTAAATCATTGATTGTAATTATACCTTAGAAATCCACAAAAATTGTACTTCAACTTCAATGGAAACTGACAAATACTGCAATAAACTAGTAACATAATCTGAAATGAAAGGGAATCATACCTATCTAAAATTGGAACAGTGCTTAGAACAGACTTGAGCTTCTCGAGAATGGAGTTATTCATTTTATCCTTTCCACCATGAAGAACACCTTTGATCCATCCAGAATACGAACCTTTCGTCTCAGGTTTTAATTGTTTCCACTGATCGTAAGGAATAACCTCAGGCGGAAACGAGTCTGAAATTGAACTGCAAGAGCAATGGAATGTGGGTATGGACAGAGATGGTGTTTCGATAATCGATAAAAAGCCAATTATAAGTCTCACAAACACATGCACCATCTCGGTTTGACTTATTTCCCTATCAAAGTATACTATAAGTCATTGTGGGAATTGTAGCTTAGACTATGAAACATGCAATGGAGGGTGTTTTACTTATGAGCATCGCCAATTAAAAAGAGAAAGGAAAACATACCAAAATTTTGGGTTCGGGCAAATGACTTTAAAAGACAAATATCCTTCTGGAAGCGTGACTCCCCTTTGCTCAAGATATTCTTCAAGAATGGAAACCAATTGTCTTGTTTCAGCAACCTGAATTGAAGAATTTGACACACTGATGCAAGGACTATGTAACGGACCACAAAAGAAAGAGGTAACAAATTTTACTCAAAACACTTTAATGTCATGATTGAAAGTGAAACTGGAAAATCTCAGCATCAAACTAGCAACAAATCATGAAAGATACATGCATCAGGTTCCCTATAAAGTTTCTATGCCTTTGAACCCATCAAGGAGCAAGATAGTTGAGGTATAATAGTCCAACATACGTCAAACAGAAAAAAGTTCATAACAAATATAAAATTTGATCAGTTATAGCATTAGCTCCCTTATTCATTTTGGATGGCAGGTAAACAGACAGTGAACCAGAAACAGAAAAACAACTCACAGGATTAGGAATACAATTGGTTTTGTGGTGCTTCCCATCAGTGAAAATCCAATTACCATCCTTATTAATGGACACAAATCCTGAAAAATTCTTCACGGAAATCACCACGGCCTCCCTGCAGAGGCAATATGATAAGAGAAAATCAACTAATCGCTCATTCAAAAGCTCACTTGATTTCTTGATAAAAATTCAAATGAGAAAGAGAAATTCTTTTTCATATTTGAAGATTAAAATAGGAACATTCACAATAGGCAGCCATGGTAAAAATCAATAGTACGCAAGCAAGAAGCCTAGAAATAAACGACTGACAGAGAGAGAGAGAGAGAGAGAGAGAGATTACTGATTAGTGACTAGAACAAGGTCAATATTCCGGCGAGAAGCTGAATCGGCGTCCGGAATCTGGATGCCGACGTAGACTTTACTCCCATGGTACAGCTTTTCCAGCCTGCAATGCAACACACAATAACAAACGCACAAAAGCCCCCAAATATCGAAATCGAAGGCGGAAAAATCATCACAAATGAAAAAGAAAGGCGAAGGACTAGTAAATAACCTTTTGGCGACGGCAAAGAGAGCGGTGGAGTGGGAGGAGTCGAGATCGAGAAGGGTGTCGTCTTCGTAGAAGAAGAGCTTCACAAAGAGGTACACAGCCACGCCGCATATCACCGCCACCCACATCCTTTCAATTACCTCTTCTCCACTCTTCGGATTTACTTTCTCATGACAGTTTCAATCTTATTTTTGCGTATATAAGGTTATGTTTACTACTTGTCTAGTGACGTTTATAGCTTATTTTGTTAGTAAGTTTTCTATATTTAAATAAATTTTATTTTGTAGGAAGAAAGCTTTTTACAAAACTCAAGTTTATCTCATAACTTATTTGGATAGCTTTTTAAATTAGTTTATTGAAATTTTTATTTAAGTAAGCTTATCAGCTAATTTTATCAAATATTTTTATCATATATAAGTTACCTTTTCATCTATAAGTTATAAGCTATAAGCTATAAGCTCGAAAATTAATTATAAGTTATAAGCTAGTTTATAAGCTATCAGCTAGCTTATCAATTAGTTTATACAAGTTGTCGTCCTTATAATTTTTCATCAGGTTTCTCCAGTTGTTGATCTCGGCCCGGCCCACGATCCTCTGCCTCATTGCTTGAGGGATTTTCATTCTTAGAACTTTTGGTATCAAGATATTGAAAACCTCCTTCATGTGTTTCTGGTACAATGCTCCTGAGACGACGGACTTTCTAGGGCTCCTGAGACGACGGACTTTCTAGTGCGGTCACGTATTTATTTAGTTGCACCGCTCTATACGGTCATATATTTAATTGTGGTTCACATGAAAGGTTTCGAAATAATCTTATCATAAATAAGTTTTGCTTATATCAACATTTATCATTATTTAACTCTTAATTTATTTATTTTTATCATTATTTTATTTTTTTAATGAGAAAAGAGAAACACAACCTTTAAACAACATATGATTTCATATATAAAATATTAAATGCTGCAAATATTCGACTTGGAATATTGATGTAAATGACTAATTTTAATTTTATTTATTTATTGTGAAAACGTGATATCAAAAACTTGTAATTTGCACTTGTTCAATGAACTTCGTTTGTTTGTCGCATAGTTTCTCACATAAGTAATTTGTACTTGCTCAATTATCTTCACTTGTCTATCGCATAAATATTTCGCACTTTATCAATTGTCTTCAATTGTCTGTCACATGGTTTATCGCATACAGAATTTGCACTTGCTCAATGAACTCCGCATGTCTGTCGCATAGTTTACCGCATAAGTAATTTGCACTTGCTCAATGACCTTCGTTTGTCTGTCGTATAGTAATTTGCACTTGCTCAATTATCTTCGATTGTTTGTCGCATAGTTTATCGCATAAGTATTCGCACTTGATCAATTATCTTTGCATGTATGTCGCATAATTTATCGCATAAATACTTCGTTATCTTCGCATGTTTGTCGCTTAGTTTATCAAATAATATATTCGAACTTTATCAATTATCTTCGCTTGTCTGTCGCTTAGTTTATCGGATAATATATTTCGTCCTTTATCAATTATCTTAGCATGTATGTCGCCTTTTTATCACATAATCTATTTCGCAATTTATCAATTTTTTTCGTCTGATCTCGCATTATTTATCACATAATTTTTTTGGCACTTTATCAATTATATTCTCCTGTTGTCGCATATTGTATTGCATAATTATTTTGCAATTTATCGATATCTTGACCTGTCTGTCGTGTAATTTACCGCATAAATGTTTCGCATTTATCAATTATCTTCTCTTCTCTTTCATATAGTTATCTTCATTTTTCTATTGCATAGTTTATCACATTATATTTTTCGCACTTTATCAATTTTCTTCGCATCTCTGTCACATTGTTTATCACTAATTATTTCACACTTTATAAATTATTTTCGTCTGTCTATCGTAAATCATATCGCACATTTTGTTTCACACTTTATCAATTTTTTTCGCATGCCTGTCACATTTTTTATCACATAATTTGTTTCGCATTTTATCAATTATCTTCGCATGTCTGTCACATATCATATCACATAATTATTTCGCACCTTATCAATTATCTTGAAATTTCTGTCATGTAGTTTATCTCATAAATATTATGCATTTTATCATCTCTTTCGCATAGTTGCCCCATAAATATTTCGCACTTTGTCAATTATCTTCGCACGTCTGTCGCATAATCTATTTTTCACTCTATCAATTATCTTCGTATGTCTGTCGCATTGTTTATCGCATAACTTAGTTTCGCACTTTAACAATTATCTTGTATGTTTGTCACATTATTTATCGCCTAATTTGTTTCGCACTTTACCAATTATCTCTGATTGGTTGTCGCATATTGAATAGCATAAATTTTCGCACTTTATCAATTATCTTTGTCCGTGTGTCGCGTAGTTTATCCCATAATATATTTTGTACTTTTACTTTATCAATATTTTCGTCTGTTTGTTGCATAATTTATTTCGCACTTTGTGGAGTGAAAAGGTTAATTTATTACTAGGTAATATGAAAAACTTATTCAATGTTGAGAACGGGATGAAAATAGCTATTTCGCCAAATTTTATTTTGCAATCAAAATTTCAATACGTGAAAGAGAATTGTATATTAGTTATATTTATCTTTTATATACTATTCTTGAAAGGTATGTATTAAAATTTGTCAAAGGTTGTATATTAATTATAAGAAAAGTCCATTCTACAAATAAATAAAAAAAATAAATAAGTATCAATATATAAACAATATATGAAAAATAATTCAATTTGTCAATAAATATTTTTTATTAGTTTATCGTTCTCAAATTGTATAATAGGTGCATTAAATATTTTTTATTGGTTTATTGTTTAGTTTTATGCTCTATAGTGCGGTCACGTATTTATTTAGTTGTACCGCTCTATACGGTCATATATTTAATTGTGGTTCACATGAAAGGTTTCGAAATAATCTTATCATAAATAAGTTTTGCTCATATCAACATTTATCATTATTTAACTCTTAATTTATTTATTTTTATCATTATTTTATTTTTTTAATGAGAAAAGAGAAACACAACCTTTAAACAACATATGATTTCATATATAAAATATTAAAATGCTGCAAATATTCGACTTGGAATATTGATGTAAATGACTAATTTTAATTTTATTTATTTATTGTGAAAACGTGATATCAAAAACTATTGTTAGCCATTTTTAAACATATTTGCATTTTGAAACAAATTTATTCATGCGTAAATGTTTTTGTGAAATGGGAGACATAAATTAGTCAAAAAACTGGACAATATTTTAGCCTAGAGTTTTAAAAATTAAAGTACACAATAAGAAGCCAAACAATTCTGATAACTAAATTTCATACAAAATGATAAAAAATCAATAAATTTCATTAAAAAAATCCTTTATAAGTAAGTCAAACTATTTAAATAAAATGTCGTTTTTCCACTTTTGAAATAAACATCTATCTCTTCCAATATATATAAATGTATTCATTATATTCACATTTTCTATATTTTGCTCACTTTTTCCCAACACATTTTATATTAACAATTAGTCTTTATCACAAACGTATTTATAAAATTTAATGTTCATTCATTCACATATTTACAACTATCAATTAATATTTTCCTATTTTGTTATCACATCATAATTAAGTATTATATTTTTTTGTCACAATAATTTCTTTTAAAATATTATTAATTCTTACACTAATTATTATTCATCCAGTTTATATCCAAATACAACCACCTCCATTTTTCGAGGATACAAAAGGGTGCGATTGGCTACCACCTAAAACTAATTTTGAAATCCAACCAACTCTCCTATAATTTATTATTTATCCACTCATATATTTTTAACTACCTATAATTTCAAAAACTTCTCTCATACTAGTAAATCACATCAATTTTAATTATTTATTTTAAATACTATTCAGATACAAATTTAAAAATATCACACTCTGTCATTCAATCAACTTTATTCGAAATTAACTCAATTTAACTAATATATTCAATCAAAATTAATTTTATTTATATCCAATACCCCAAAATTTCTTAAAAGAAAATCTATATCCAATTGAGGTCAACTTTTACTTTTTTAAGCAGGTCAGGCGAAAAAACCATGGTTTGAAATTTGAATGTCACCAGAAATAAGAAAAAAAAAAAGAAAAGAAAAGAAAAAAAATAGGCAATCAAAACTGGAGAAAAACAAACAAATGCTGGTACTTTGGTGTGTGTGTCCTTTTGCAACTTCCACGATTTCGTAGTAATTAAACAACCATCGCATCGTGAAATAGCTCAACCAAATCATGCACAGAGCATAAAAATAAAAGTCAAGAAAGACAAAATAATAGCATAATTACACAACATACCAATGCCAATTTATGTTCACAAAACATCCATCCAACAAGCATATCAAAAACATTTTAAAAGACAAGGTATTCTCATCATCAACGAAAGCAAGAAACCCAGATAAACAAACACAAAGTTTTACAAGATAAAACTCACAAGAAAACTCATGGCTAATCACATGGTAAGAAACTTAGGGGAAGAAGAAAAAATAATAATAATCTAAACATGATACTCAAGTCTTTCGTGTTCAGACCACGTGTTCAGAAAGAGAGAGGGGGAAAAAAAATAAAAATAAAAAAATCAGCCAAAGCATCGATAAAAACATGTAAAAGCCAGTAGATTTACTTCTGAGTGGTCGTGCCTTTCTTCTTAAGTAGATTCCCAAACTTACGGAGCAAAGGCTTCTTCTTCTTCTGACTACTACTCTGCTGCTCCTTGGAAGGCGAGTTCCCACCATTGTCGACATTCTCATTTGCCCCATTATTCACCTGATCAAAGCTTTCTGCCCCATCAGCTTTGGACTCGATCTCATCCTCCTCGAACGATTCATGCTCAGGGGAGAAATCCTTTTCCTCAATCTTGCAGCTTTCCCACATCTTGAAATCAACTTCTGCAGAATCAGAATTTTCCTTTTCATTCTCATTCTTAATTTTGCTGTTCGAATTTTCCACTTCGTGAATGGATTTTTCTTTTTCATCATCAGCTAGCGTCCTCTCCTCCTCCACCACCTTGGGCTTCACGTTGCCCATAGTCCCATTTTGCTCGGAATACTCCACAACTTCCGGAAGCATGTGGTAGTCCTTCTCACTATCCGTCAGCTCGCCATTTCCCTCTTCTTGCCTTTTCTTACCATTGTTAGCCAAAAGAGCTTCTTCAAGCTGCTTAGATAACTCCTCGACCTTCTCCAAGGAAGCAGCTTCCCTTTTCATCAGCTCCTCATTCTCGTGAAGCACGTTCTGCAGCTCATTCTCTCTGTCCATCAAACTCTCTTTCAGTTTCATGCTCTCGGCCTTTGCCTCACCCAATACTTCTTTTAGGTATACAGCCTCTGACTCGGCTTCTTTCAACGAATTCTTCCAGCTGACACACTCATCCCTCGCTGCAAAAACCTGTTCCTCAGATGCTCTCAGTAAATTTATGAGCCTGTTGATCTCGTTCTCCATGGACGACTTCTCTTCCCCGGATTTTTTTACAGTGTTTGTCAACTGAAGCTCCTTCTGCTCCCATTCAGCCTTCAAGCTCTCGTGATTATGCTTCAAATTATCAATGGAGCCCGTCAGCTCTTCAATTTCTAGTCTTGCCTCTTCCAGCATGCTCTCGTATTTCTCATTCTTTGCCTTCAGGACAAGCTTCAGATCTTCTATCTGTGATTCGTAGTTTTCCTGCTCAACTTGCATCGACAGAAGCTTCTCCTTGGATTCCCGTGCCTCTGAAGAGACTTCGTGTAAGGCCGAGGCTAGGCTTTCCAGAGCCTTCTTGCTTTTCTCCTCCTCGTCTCTAGAAATTCCCAGCTCGTTGATAAGCTCATTCTTCTCCTCAAGTAGAGTCATGACACTCGCAGCTGCAAGCTTCTCATTGTTCAGAGACTGGTTCTTTTCTTCCTTGACCATCTCGAGCTCCGACTTGAGGGACTCGACTTCTTTCCCCATCTTTGATACTTCGCCTTTAGCCTCATCAAAACAGCGCCCGACTTCCTCGAGATCCTTCTTCTGGCTCCGCATCGAAATTTCGAGCAAGCCGATTTTCTCCTTGAGGGCCGCGATTTCGGCTTCGGCCTCGTGCAGTGAGTCGTTACTCCCTTCGAGCTGTTTCATGACAGACTCCAGAGACTCGGATGCAGATCTCTCCAGCCGCTTTGATTGTTCAGCGTGAGACGATAAATTTTCAACTCTCTCGTGAAGCTCGTCTACTATGCTGCGGGCATAGGACTCAGCCATTCGCGCGGCCTCCAGGTCGACATTGAGCTGCTCCATGGCCACTTCCTTTTCCTTTAACGTCTCCTCAAGTGATTTCCCCTTCTCGAGTTCGCATCTCAGGGACTCTATCTCCAACTGCAGTTTGGTGACCAATTTATTGTTCTCGCTGGCCTCAATATCTGCACGGGAGTTGAGGGCTGATTTCAGATGAGCCAACTCGGAGGAAAGAAGCTCGATTTTTTCAGCATGGGCCTCGGCTATTTTCGTGACGTCGTCCGCATGGCGCAGTGCCTGGTCCTTTGCGTCGCGTATCATCGCCAATTCCTGCGTTGCCTTCTGAATTTCCTGAGTGGCAGTTAAAAGGGCAGCCACGTCTACTGCATGCTGGTTCCTCACAGTCTCGAGCTCTTTTTGCCATTCTTCTTCCTTCTTCTGAGCTGCTTCGATGCTCGCCTGCTCCATCTCGACCGCACGGAACTTTTCAATCTCAGAATTTTCTTCTGCGCGTTTTTGGGCCATCAGTGCCTCTTTCAGCTTCTCGTCTGCTTCCTCGGCCAGCCTCTGGGCTTCTTTCAGATCATCGAGTGCTTTTTCCTTCTCTTTCTCGAGGGAAGCCAGTTGTTCTTTGGCCCTCTTCAGATCTTTTTCCTTCTCTTTCTCGAGGGAAGCCAGTTGTTCTTTGGCCCTCTTCAGATCTTTTTCCTTCTCTTTCTCGAGGGAAGCCAGTTGTTCTTTGGCCCTCTTCAGATCTTCCTGGACATGATTTATTTCGGTCTGAAGCTCTGACCCTGATGGTTTTGGAATGCGCGTCGGCGTTGCTTTTTTCTGGGAAGAGATTGAAGGAACACACTTTTAAACGAAACAATGCAACAGAAAAAAACTTCTTGATGCAGTTTTCCCCAATAATATATGTGTATACACATATAATTATAAAAATGGAAAGGGCTCATTTCTTGAGAACAAGTTTCAAACTTATTCTACCCCTGGACTGGAAGAAAAAGCCCGGTTGACAAAAATAATACACGTAAATGTAATGAATTTTCTAAGACTTGCCTCAGGCGGAGTGGTGAGTTTGGGAGAGCGTCCAGTAGGCTTGGAGGGAAGTGATCTGGGAGAGCCATCAACAGAAAGGCGGGGGTTTTGGAGGGGAGAAGGTGAGCCTGAGCCAGCGTTTGATTTAGACACTCCCCTGATGCTGCTGGACTTACTCGCGCGAGGAGTTGCCGGCGATACTTTGGCATTGGGAGTTTCAGAAGATGCAGCAGATCTGTGCAGACACAAAAATAAAAAAAAAAAAAAGTTGCATTGAGAAATTAGGGATCCAGGGCATTCAGTTACGAGGGTAGAAATTAAACCAAAATCGGCATGATTAACAATAAAGGATGGCGAAAAAACCGAACAAATATTCAGAGCCGGAAAGCGACTAGCCATCAAACAAGGAATTTTTTTGCTTGATTTCGAGATGACTATCAATGGTGTCGCAGATCGATTCGACTCATTGAATTAAGATCTACCAAATGCAAGAAAAAAAATCAAAAAGAAGCATCCGATATCAGATCCACGAATGCAATTGCACTTACTTCGACTTGGTAGACATGGTGGCGAGCGGGGACAAATCGGAGATGAAACGATACAGAAGCTACAATTTGCCGGCAAGAGCTGTACTGTGGTTTCGCTAAAACACCGCCATTGTTGGTGTTGAGCGAGAAAATTGTATCATATACAATTCTAAAGGAGAGAGAGTGTGTGTAGTGTAGGAAGAGTAGAAATTGCAGTTAATTTGGTGGTGTGTATGTGTTGGAGTTGTTGATGCGCTATGCTCCAGACTGACCGCAACTGCTGCTGTGTCTCTCTCTTTTTCTGCCCTTTGCTCACTTTTTCTCTCCTCTCTCAATATCTTTTGGAGTGTCTCAATTTACGAAAGTGCCCCTGCTGGGCTCACTGTAAAAAGCTCCCCTAGTTAAAAACTTTTGTCAGAGACAAAAAGGAAAGGTAGGTGACCTAAGACGACTGTGAGGTTGCATAGGTCAAAATTTAGCGAGAACAATATTCGCCATTTTAACGGATTGTTTATTTTCGCTTCTAGAAAAACAAAACGTAATTACAAGTAATTTATTCTTTTGCTACATAAATTTTTTTTTTTGTGCTTTCAAAATAAAATGGCAAATTGTTGAAGGGTTTTATGGATTAATATATTTATTAAAATCGTGTTGTCGGTGCTTTACAATTAATTCAAACTTTCCAAATCCTAAATTTTACAGATACGCCACACTTTTTAATATCTCCGAAGAAATGAACTAATGATCAATGTTTTGAAAATTGAACCAGTCATCGAGTCGGTGAAGCTACCGATTCAATGGTTCACTGGTCGGACCAGTGATCGAACCAGTCGAACCAGTTTAATTAATATACTTTTTTATTTATTTTATATGTATACTATATAATTACATATTTTTTATCATTAATTTTATAGTGTATAATGACATTTCTCTATATACAAAATAATTGTATTTATTTTTTATCATCAATTTTATATGTATAATATATAAATTTATATATTTTTATCATGCAGCCGTCAGGTGATATATATTTCGTTTATGTTAGTATATAATCAGTATATGTTGCAATGAAAAACATGTCTTCTATCACAAAATTGTGTCTTCCTATTTTTTTTTTAACTTTTATACATAAAAGTATATATATAGTTTATAAACATATTATAACATGTTACTTATATTCCCTATACAAAAAAAATCTTCTAATATACAGAACATATGCTGAACATATACTCCTTCTTCTGTTATGTATCGTTTTGTTTAGGTATATTAAAGGTGTATGTTTTTAATATTTTTGTTGATGGAGTCGCCTATGATTTTTTTCATTCATTAGATGATGAATGGACTATGTATATAAACTATACATATACACAACAACTAAAAAAATCAATTTATTCTCNCAATATACCGATTGGGGGTGGGTTTTTTTTTTTTAACCCTCAAAATTCCAATACTATTCAACATCCAACATCCATTCAATATCCAAAAACATAAACCATCCACAAAAATAAACCAATTTCATAAAAAGTGAGACTAATCAGCTAATCAAACAAAAGAAAAAATTCTCAAAAAAGTTGAAACATCATCAATCATTAATCATACATATATTTAATATAAACTAAAATAAAATCAAACCAATGAAAAAAATCCGCAAGGAAGGAGATACCTTTGCCTTGATCGTCCCAGTACTTTTATCGTCAACCCAAAATTGAAGCCCCAAAGAAAAAAAATGGAAAGAAAAATCAACGTCGACGACAAAATCTGAGAACAACTCATCAGATTCAATAGTCATTAAAATCGGAAAAAACCATTCCCAGCTGTAAAATACATATGCATGTAATCAATCGGAAATGGAAACACTAGCCACCATCGCCGGCGCCATCTCTCTGCCGATTTTCTCACCGAACAAGGCCAAGGTCGCTCCTTCCTTGCGGATCGTCCGGTTCTCCACTTCCCCTAAAAAGTTTGCTTTCTCGACCTCTTTTTTCACTTGCCCGTTAATCTCCTTGATCGTCCAATTCTCCTTGATGTTCCAGAGCCGGGTCTTGCGCAGGCGTGTCTTCATGTGATGTTGCTGGACTTCTTCTGCGGCCTGGACGAGCACTTTATCGGCAACCCATAACTACCGCCGCTCACTGGCAGTCTCCGCCCACCATTTGTTGTTTTTTTTTCGAGTAGAGATGGGGAGTTTTGCTGTCGCCGTTGAGAAAATATGGGGAAAGGAATGAAGTTTTTTGCATAGGATTGGAGATCGTAGGCGGTTTTGCAGAGAGAGATATAATATCTCCTTGATATTTGGTAATAATATATCTTACCAATTAATGATCCAATCACATTTAATTTGCCCAAAAATATCTTAAAAACTGTTGAAGTGGATATTAGGTATATTTGTAATATTTTGTGGTTGATTTAGTTATTTTATAAATAAAGTTAAATTGGTTGTATAAGTGTAATATAAATCATATATGATGGTAAGGGGTGCAAATTCCTCTTGCATAAACTTAAAAAAGGCCCAAACAGTGAACATTCAGTGGGCCTTTTTGGCCCACGCCATAAGCAAAAGGAGGGGGATGTGAAAAGTGGAAACAATTTTTGTCCCACACCGAATAACTATCAAAGAAGTGAAAAGCTTATAATGAAAAAGTCAGCACAAGCTATTAAATTAGAAGCCGCTAGGCCGTTAGAACCGGTATCGGTTCTATGGTTTTACTGGTTTCCGAACAGCCAGAACATATTTTAACCGGTTTTGGTGCCAAGTGGTTTAACACCTCAGATCGGACTGCTGTAGGGGCTGGTTCCCGGTTTAACCGGTCAGACTGGGCGGTTCGGCCCGGTTTTGAAAACCATGCTAATGATACAAATTTTCACTATTTTTATTTCTTTTATTTTTTTCACATTTACTAATCTGGTAAAGTAATAACCAAAACCTAATAAACAAAATATAATTAATAAAACCTATATATATAGGTTTCTCACAAAAACACAAAAAAAGGTTACAGGTCAATTTTATCATTTTTAGAAAGTGATTTCATTATACAATAAATATCATAATATTATGTAAAAATTATAATGGTTATGATTTAGAAAGTGATTTAATATGCTTTTTGTTATTATAATAAATGATAAGTAATATTATTTTTGGCATAACTGTTACACTATTGCTACTACATATCTCTTTCTTTTTTTGTTGTAATATATATCTATATAGGGTTACGCTCCAGTGAGAATGATGCTCAATAAAAGAAATGAGAATAAATATTAGCCATTGGATCGGATGATCCAACCGCGAAAAAAAAAAGCCAAAATTTCACACTCATTAAGGGTAGATTAGTCACTATTCCAATCACTTACCAATAGTGGGTCCCACCAAACCTCACCCCACCCTCTCTCTCTCACACACACAGAACACACATTTTTCCACGCGCGCGCACACACACACACGCACTTGCACATGCTAAACACACACCTACAAGTGCAACACACATGCAAAGAGGAAACACCACCGTCCATCCGTCGCTGCCTGCCGGCTGTTCCATCACCTAACAGTCGTCGGCAGTCCGACCGCCTCCGTTAGTCAGAGTGCCGCCCGTACGTCTCTGTGCGGTCAGAAGCATCGTCGAGGTCCGACAGCCGTCCACCTACGAGATCTGGCATCGACTTCAGCTCTTCGCCTCGGAGGACCTTCTCCACCGCCACCTGGCTAACGCGCCGATTCGTTCTAGAGGATGCCAATAATGACGCTCACCAGGTCAACAATCCTCCCGGAGGTTTCGATCAGCAGCGAGAATAATCTCGTATATTCTGGTGATACCAACCGGCGTCGCTGCTACCTACGGTAGCGATTCATGGCGGTTTGCGGCCTGAATATCGACGTCATGCACATCTGGAATGAACTGTAGATTTGGGCATTGTTTTGAGAATTTGATAATTTACAGGGGTTTAAATGCAATTTCATAAATTATAATATATCTGAATTTAAACCTTGGGTCAAATCTACAATTTTATAAAAGTTCAATAATGCCCAAAAATTGTTAGGTATAATGTGCTTTATAACATGTAGAATTGCACATTAAAAAATACACATTATTAATGTGTTTAAAATTGAAAATGCACATAAAAAATACTTGATCGATAGGTTGTACAATAATGGTAGACGGAATGCACATTATTGCCTGTGTGAATGCATATTATGGATTTTGATATATATATATATAAATATATATATATATATATTTATATATATATATATATTATGTATTTTCAACAAAAAATAATATAAAATATTAATACAGATATTTAAATACTAAATATATTTTTATAATATAGAGTATAAATAATTTCAATTATTTAGGGTAATTCAGTTAACCAATCGAACAAATTGGTTATTTCAGTTTCGTTTTACTTTGTGTTGGAAAAATCATAAAAAATGTATATGTAGCAAGTGCACATTAGCGTTAAATGAATTTCACATTAATGACTATTAGATTGCGCAATAAAGATCGAACTGACTGAATTAAAATTTTCGATTCAAATTTTTATATTTCAGTTTGATTATCTGAGTTTACTTTTAAAAATCACGGTTATTTCAGTTCGATGTCGACTTTAATGATTAAAATAAATAATCAAACCGATCTATATGGAAAAAAAATATTATTAGATTTTTATATATTTAGTATTGCGAGAGCACATTAGGGTTATACAAATTGAACATTAATGACTATCAGATTGCACAATATCGAACAAAATCAGACGAACTAAAATTTTTGGTTGAAAATCTTATGTTTCAGTTCGACATTTTTTTCCTTTTAAAAAATCTGTTATTTCAGTTTGATGTTGGTACTTTTTTTATTTAAATAACTGGAATAATTGAACGATCGAACTATATAAAAAATTAGTATTATTATTATTTGGTATTTCTTATTTCTTCACGATTGTATTACATAAAAAATATTATTTTAGTACATTTTTTAATAAATAAATTATTTATTCTTAGCCAAATATAACATAAAATATTAAATAATAAATAGTAAAGTAATAAATATGTATTTTTATAAATTAAATAATAGTAATTCAATTATTTCAGTTCAGTTTTTCTAAAAGTTCAGTTTTTGCTAGTGTGCATTTTCACAGATNATTTCATCATTTTGTTGTAGTGCTATTAATCATTTATTGTTTAGTTCATATTTGTTTAAGTATCGTTTCATAATACGAATATTTTTTACTTGTTTATTTCTAATTTGAACTTTCTTATTTTTTGTTATATAATATTTGTTTTCAAAACACTGAACACATGCGATTTGGAAGGATCACAAGAACCTGAGAGTTGTAGGCTAAATAAACAGAAAGTAGATATTGTTGAGGTGATGGAGGCCAGCCCCAAATGGCTCCAACAAGATACATGAAGGCTGCGGTGTGGAATTGTAGAGGTGCAGGTGGCCCCTCTACAGTTCCCCAGATCGAGGAGATTTAGAAACTCCATCACGCAAGTTTTGTCTTTCTATAACAAAAAAAAAAAACTCTTTATTAATACTATCTATAAAAACTTAGGGGTTAGAAGTAGCTGGACTTCAGTGGAACCTCAAGGAAAAAGTAGCTGGAGGGCTCCTCCTATTTTGGGATAACAAATGTCCAAGTTTTCCAAATAATCAAACACAGTTTTTGTATAGAGATAGAAATATGGGATGAAGAAAAAGAAATTGTCTGTTGGGGAATCTTCGTTTATGCCAGCACAGATCTTCAAGAAAGAAAAGTGCAATGGGAGTATCTCATTTCAGCAAAGCAAAAATGGGGAAAATTTTGATTTTTGTCAGGGACTTCAATGACATCACCAAGCCAGAAGGAAAAAAATGAGGCACAGTCAGAACCCAGAACTCTTGTGACCCTTTTAATTACTCTATCAGCCAGATGAACATGCTTGAAGTGGAGTTACAAGGGTATCCCTTCACCTGGGCCAACAATAGAGAGCATGAAAGATTCATTGAAGAGAAACTGGACAGATTATTTGGTTCCTTTGACTGGCACTTAATCCACCCAGAAGCACAAGTTCAGAACATTTTTAGAAGTTTTTCTGATCATAGTCTGCTCATGCTAAACTGTACTCCTACTCCTAAAAATTAGAGGTTTCTTTTGATAAGAGATGGCATGAAAAACTAGGTGTAAAGGAAACTCTCTCACAGGCTTGGAACATAACTCAATTTGGCACCCCAATGTATTGCCAACAGTCCAAAATCAGAGAAACTAGGGTGGAATTGCTCAAATGGAGCAACACTTTCAGGACTGAAAATGCTAAAAAGATGGAATATTGCAACCAAAAGTTGACTAATCTCAGGGAGCAGGGGGGACTGAGGGATTGAAGATCTTGGGACCACTTGCAAAGAGAGTTGAATGAAGCCTACAAAACAGAGGAGCAATACTGGGAGCAGAAATCTAGGATCACATGGCTAAAAAATGGGGATAAAATTCCAAATATTTCCATGCTTAGACAATGCAGAGGAGGAAGAAGAATCAAATCTTCAAACTTATCAGAAAGGACAACACCATTTGTGAAAGCAAAGATGCAACATCTCTCAGAGGCAAGTTAGAGAGAAGGAAGAACACCTCTCACTAGGAAACTCACGCTACCTAGCGCTTGGCTTAATCTTGAGATTTTTTACCTTTGATTTTATGAATTTCTCTTCAGAAATCTTGCACCTCGCACTCCTAGCATCCTTCCCAAGTTTATACCAATTCGAATACCTCCATTTTTGGACGAATATCTAGGGTATTTTGGAGCAGCAACGTACCACTTCAACTCGCGGATGTTTGCACGATTTACCTAATTTACCTCGGATTAGTTGCTGGATTCGCTGGTCAGGCATTGCTGCTATTTTTTCGAGTTGATTCGCGCTAGTTTTTTCTGGTTTTGGGGCATGACGGGTTCATCTTCTTCAAGTGCACCCGCGCAGCTTTATTAGTAATTCCCAGCGCTACAGTAATTTCTGCAAGTAAAAAAGGGGGAAATGGGCAAATCGAAGAAGAAGACCGTTTTCAGAAAGCAGACGGATGTGGAATGCTTGGCCCATAGTTGTGAAGAGGCTGAGGATGATATACATGAGTCCATGGACGAGCAGGTTCCTCTCGCTGAACGGAGGGTATCCGCTAAATGTAAGGGGTCTGCTTTGGTAATTAATACGGAGACCCATGTGCTTAATGATGGATTAAGGATTAATTTAGCAGCTAAAAATGAGGTTATAATTGTTGAAAAATCTGGGGGTAATTTAGAAGCTTTGAAAGAACCACTCAAAGCTCTAGCTACCAATGGTGCACAAAAGGTGTTGGAGGATATGCCTCAAAGGGACTCCACTTCACACAAGAGGCCTTTTTCGGCTCTCTTTGCCGACAACCGCAAGGCCTATGTAGGCCTCGAATTGGATTACATTCCCGCAGTGGATGGTAGAGCTTTCTTTGACGAAGATAATATTATGGATGTCACAAGCACGTTTGGTTTTTGTCTTGTCGGGTACTTTACCCAAAGGCACCGGGGCAAGGAGGCTATTTTGAAGCTATGCAGTATGTGGAATGTCCAATACGTCTACGTCCTCAATGTCAACGGTTAGATCGTCTTCAAGTTCAAGACCGAGGAAGATAGGGACAAGGTCCTTCATGGAGGTCCTTACACAATTTATGGAAGGGGGCTTGTTCTAATTTGGTGAAGACGATATCAAAATTGTCCCCGCATGGATCAACCTTCCACTCCTTCCTGGTGAATGTTAGAATGCTAAGGCTCTTGGCAAGATAGTCTCTTGTGTCGGTATGCTTATCACAACTGACAAATTAATGGCAACGAGGGACTGGTGCAACTACTCCCGAGTTTTGGTGGAGCTAGGCCTCTTGAAAGAGAGAATTTTTAGTGTTCCGGTCACTTCCAAAGATGGGCTCTTGTTCAGCAAAAGGTGGAATATGAGTACGTCCCCCATTATTGCAACTTTTGCAAATTTATTGGACACAATACCCCCAATTGTGGGAAATAGAAGGCCCACTAAGCAAGAAAGGCCGAAGGTAAGAAAGCTACTAGGACACCGAATAACCTAGGAGAAGGAGCACCTTTGGAGGTGCATGCGAGTAAGAAGGCCATGGATGCAAAAGCCGAGGTGACAAAGGACCAAGTTGAGGGCCATGATAGCAATCCAATGGAGATAGGGTTTGCGGGTAATAAGCTCAAGCATGCAAATGGCAAGGTAACAAAAGAAAAAGGGAGACACTCAAAATCCGAAGGCCTCACTTCCAGAAGACGACGACGCTTCTTTCCAACTGGTTGGGAAGCATAACAAGAGAGACAAATGGAGTAGCTCCGTGAGCCATACTAGCTCTGACAACCAACAAAGCCTAGAGACAAAACGAATGTGAGGAAAGAGCCGAAAAAGGGAACTCATTTGAAGAAGGGGGGCAACCCTTCCTCTTCACAATGATTATCGCCTATTAGAATATTATGGGCTTTAACTGGCCCCTAAATCAAGATGAGGTTGCTAACCTCATCCAGAAGAATAATATAGATATTTTGGGACTCTTGGAAACGAAACCGACAATAGGCATCTTTCCCTCTTTGTGAATAGAAGGTTGCCGGGTTGGTCTTTTTGTGATAACTTCGAGGTAAATGATCGTGGGCGCATCGCCACTATTTGGAACCCTACGAGAGTCGACCTCATGGTGGGAGATATCCTGCCGCTCATTTTTTCTACGGTCCATTGTAAAGTTAGTAAGTCTTCCTTTGTTGCTAGCTTTATTAATGGACTCCATTCGCGAGGGGATTGAAAATTGCTATGGCATTCACTCAAAGCCTATCCTGGAAGGATTAGTCTATCTTAGTTTCGTCTTAGGAACTTTAATGCTATCCTCAAGCCGGAGGAGAGAATTAACGGGGAGAGAGTCACTCGTCGGGATGCAATAGATCTTATTGATGTATGTGTTACCATGAGGCTATCGGATATACCTTCGAGTGGTTTCTTTCATACTTGGACAAACAATCGTGTTTGGTCAGAAGAGAACGAAGCAGTATTTGATTGCCTTGATCAACTGGGAAAATGAATCCGTGATTGACTCCCTTGATGGAGTTACTAAGGAATTTGTGGGCTACTATGAGTCTCTCTTGGGGACCGGTATTGACACGGAGGATGTGGACTCCTATGTTCTTAATTCGAGACCGCTCATCGATGACAAGCAACATGGTATGCTTTTTGCCCCTGTGACCGAGGTCGATATCAAAGCTACGCTTAGTGACATTGCAGGGGGAAAGTGCCCTGGTCCGACTCTTTTCTCAAGCAAAGGAATCACATAGCCCTCACGTTTGTTCGAAGTCCTCCCACTATTCACGAGCGACAGACTTTAGACCAATAGCATGTTGCAACACCTTGTACAAAATTTGCTCCAAGATCCTTGCTAGGAGAATTAGTGTAGTGCTAGATTTCATCATTGACGAGGCTCAAGCTGCTTTTTTCAAGGGGAGGAATATATCGGACAACATCCACCTCATGCAACAATTGTTCCGACAATACATGCGGAAAAGGGTAACCCCAAGGTGCACCATCAAAATTGATCTTCTCAAAGCCTTTGATTCTATTTCTTGGTCATTCTTGAAGCAAGTGCTCGAGGGACTTAGCTTTCTATCGGCCTTCATGAGGTGGGTCATGGAGTGCGTCACAACTCCATCATACTCAGTATCAATTAATGGGAGCCTCGAAGGGCACTTCAAAGGGGCGCGTGGACTTAGGCAAGGTGACCCCCTATCGACTTTCATGTTTGTGATTTGCATTAAATATTTTTCTAAGCTTTTCAAGTGCAATACAATGGAGGGCTAGAACTTCAAATTCCACCCGAAGTGTGAGCATCTCAAAATCACACACTTTGCCTTCGCCGACTATCTCATGCTACTCTCCTTAAGCGACCCATCGTCCATCTAAATCTTCATGAATTGCCTCAAGAATGAATGTTCAAAAATCCAATATTTACTTGGCGGGAGTAAATGATGCTAATCGGGCAAAAATATTTGATGACACGTACTTGCAATGTGGTCCAATGCCCTTCTGCTACCTAGATGTCCCCCTCACCGCGGAACGTGTCACCGCAAGGCTCTTTGATGGCTTAGTTTAGCAAATCGAGGCACAACTTAGCGGATGGAGCGGCCATACACTCTTATATGCTGGTAGAGTAGAACCTATCCGCTTGGTGGTCCAAGGTATCGAGTGATTTTTGTTGGTGATTTTCCACGTGCCTACTATAGTGCGTACCAAAATTATCCAACTATATAGGCGTTTTCTCTAGGGCTCAAAAGGCGCTCTCGTAGCTTGGGATAACTTATGTCTTCCGCGCTTGGAAGGGGGCTTGGGTCTTCGTGATTTGAACGCTTGGAATCAAGCGTTGCTTGCACGCACTCTTTGGAACATGCAAGCCAAAAAAGATACCTTATGGTACAAGTGGACCCACCACATTTATTTGGGGGGCAAGTCCACATGGGAATGGAAAATACACAAGGATGAATCGCCTCTTTTCAAATATCTTTTCGAGATTCGACGGGCCTTGGTAGATAAAGCGGGAGTGAGCAAGCCGCGAAAGCTCTACTTCATCGTCGGAGTTCACGAGGTAATCAAAAGGGGTCGAGAAGTTGCTTTGATTTCTTAAGACCCTGCGGTGCATTGGTGCCATGGACGGGGGTGGTTTGGGGCCCTTGCAATACGCCCAAACACTCTTTCATTAATTTCTTGTGAATGTGCAATTATCTCCGTACAAAGGACCTGTTAGAGTTCCTTGATGAAGACCCGACTTGCTCTGTTTGTCGAGGCGTTGTAGAATCATCAGGTTATCTTTTTTTCGAATGCTCCTTTAGCTCGGGAATTTGAGGGGTGATTCGTGATTGGTTTAGCCTCCGTCATAGGCCTTTGACACTTAAAGGAGCTCTTAAATGGACCAAGAAGAAGGCATGAGGGGCTAGTTGGCAAACCAAGTTAAACAAAGTGGCGCTCACAGCTATCGTATACTTAATTTGAAATGCGAGAAATAGGTTGATTTTTGAAAATGAATCCAAACCTCTGAGCCTAGTAAGCCGTAAGATCTAAACTCATGTTTGTCATACAATTTTTGCGTTGTATCCGAGTGTGCTTGCCGAATATGAGAGGAAAGTCCATGGAGTATAGGCTTGTCCCTTCTTTGGAAAACTTGATGGTCGTCTTTCTGTCTTATTTTGGGACCTGAGTGAGCAACCTACCTGTGGTTGCCATCTTAGACTTATTATTCGTGAGTGAGGAGTCGAGCTTGTGGCTGCCCACTGCGCTTTGTATGCCGTTTGTAGCTCGTTTGTACTCCAGTTTTGATCTATAAATTTATATTTACCGATAAAAAGAAAGATTCAATCTCTCATTGCATTGAAGATTTCTTTAGTGACCTCTTCACCACAGAGGGATCATCAGAGGGAGACAGATTGCTCCAAGGAATCCAAAAGGTCATTCCTGAAGATTTGAATTAGGACCTGGTGGCACTAGTAAGCTTGGATGAAATCAAAGAAGCTTTGCACAACATTAATCCTCATAAAGTCCCGGGCCCGGATGGTATGCCATTTGCCTTTTTTCAATCCTTCTGGAACTCAATTTATAAAGACTTTTGCTCTTCCGTTATTAGCTTCTTTGACTCTAGTAAAATTCGGAAATCTCTGAATTACACCATTATAACTCTGATCCCTAAATGTTTAAACCCCTCCCAAGTTTCTCATTTTAGGCCAATTAGTCTTTGCAATGTTGTGCATAAAGTGATTTCTAAATTCCTTGCTAATAGACTTAAAGACTTAAGCCTTGCCTTCCTTTTTGTATTTCTGAGAACCAGTTTGCTTTTGTGTTTAATAGACATATCCTTGATAATGTTATCATTGCAAATGAGGTGATTCATTACCTTAAATGTCATAGATCTGGGAAAACTTGCTATATGGCCATGAAACTAGACATGAGTAAGGCCTTTGATAGGGTAGAATGGGAAAGTGTGATATTTATTTTGCTTACATTGGGTTTTAATTCCTTGTATGTGATGTGGATTATGAACCGTATAACCTCCTCTTCTTTTTCCTTCAATGTGAATGGTGAAGTTGTAGGTTACATCAAGCCACAGAGGTGAATTAGACAGGGTGACCCCCTGTCACCCTACATCTTTATCCTGATTTCAGAGATTCTCACTTTCCTGATCAAAATTATATTAACCAAAGTAAAACTGCAAGGAATCAAGATAAATAAGCATTCCCCCACTATCACTCACTTATGTTTGCAGATGATACACTCCTTTCTCTAAAGCTGATATCCATCTCCACTCTGATTCTTATTCTCCAAAACTACCAAAAATAACTAGCCAAAGTGTGAACCTCCGAAAATCCTCAATTTTCTTCAGCAAGAATACTCCCCTTGACCTTCAGCAAGAAATATGCAGCATTCTGTTAGGCATTTCACCTCAATCCTCTTCAAAATACCTGGGTCTACCCCTTGGTATAGGCAAATAAAAAAAAAAATGCTTCTTTCTCTTATGTTCAGGCTGTTGTAAATAAAAAAGTATCAAACTGGGAAAATAGGTTCCTTTCTTTTGCAGGAAAAGAGTCATACTGAAAGCTGTGTTGGAGGCTTTGCCAACATACACAAATGTCCTGCTTCTTGTTACCTCACTCAGTCTTTAACAAAATAGCAAGTGTATTTTCAAACTTCTGGTAGAGCAATATGGATGAAACTTCAAAAGGACTCCACTGGAAAGTATGGATAAAGATAACACTTCCAAAGGAATTGGGAGGGCTGGGGGTTCCATGATTTACACACATTTAACAAGGCTTTGTTATCAAACCAGCTGTGGAGAATACAATCGCAACCTGCTCTTCTTGTCACCAAGATCCTCAAATGAAGGTACTACCCCACAGATAGCTTCTTATCATCCAAGAAAAAGCATAACAGCTCATGGCTCTGGGCTAGCTGGTGGAAGATCGAAGACACTTTTGTTGCAGGCCTTAGGTTTCAAATCAGAGATGGCTAAACAGTGAATATATGGGAGCATCTATGGATACCTAGCTATCTTAACCTCAAGCTTTTCAAAGATGATGCAAAACATTAATAGCTCACAGTAGTCAGGGACTTTATAGAGAGCTTAGGCAGGAGATGGAATAGAAGATTGATTAAACAAAGCTTTAATGCTGACATTGCTGAAGGTATACTGAAAATTGATGGACTTGATCCCCATGGCATGGTCAGACTAATTTGGGATTGGAGTAGCAGTGGTAAATCCTCAGTATCCTCGACATACTTAAAGTTAATAGAACAACATCGGAGAAAGATGGATATAGCAGAGATAAGTGCAAACTAGAAGGAAGAGCAGAAGAAAAGAAAGAGAACGTGGTGTCTAAAAATAAAAGACAAAATCAAGCATTTCCTTTGGAAAGCAAGCAATAACATCCTCCCGGTCCTACATAACTTAAGTTCCAAAGGGTTGCTGGCTGATCAGACATTAAGTTTTGTGGGAAAGGAACAGAAACTCAAGAACACTTGTTCTTTCATTGTAGCAGAGCCAAGGTTATATGGAAGTTAGTTGTTTTATCATGGGACGGACTTAAACCTCATACAAGGAATTTCAAAAATTGGTAGTTGAGTCTTTGCTCAGTCATTCATAAACCCATCATGGAGGACAGACTTCAACTCTCGAGTTATGTCCTTTGGTGGATGTGGAAGACACACAATCTTTGGGTGTTCCAAAACTCTCTTTGATCAGAATTGGATACGGTTAAGCTCGTGGTGACAGATTGGTTGGAATCGCTAATGTCTGTGTTTAGTGTTTTCTTTAGTTAGTTTCCTTTGGTTTATGTAGTTTTCGTTCTAGTTTGCTTGCTTGTCTTTTCCTTTAGATCTTTTGATAACTAACTAGGTCCATTTTGGGGTTAAGTGGTTAGTTATTTTTGCAGCCTTATATAAATCACATTGGTGAACTCTATGCTTGAATTTGAGTCAGGTTTCACCATCGGTTTCTAAGCTTTAACCTTAGCCGGGTGTTATCCCCGTCTTTTTTGTGTGCTAGTTTGTAAAGGAGCTGGTGTCTCCTTTCTTATGCTTTGTTGCATTTGGGTTTTTCCGACTCCGAACTCTGTATATTCCTTCTGAATTATAATATATGTCGTTTTGAAAAAGAAGAAAAAAGACACTGAACACACTAATTAAATACGAACACATAAATTTAAACGAAACTGCTGATGTATTGTGTGATTATCGATGGAACATAAGTTTGCTAATGGAAGTTGAGGAATTTGACCAAGGAACTAACCCTGCAATCACAAAAACTTTTAGTTTAGCGTGTTTGTCACACCTCAACAATCACACACCTTATTCTTCATCCATCCAGCACCATTTTATCCATAAAAAATATAAAATAATAGTTATATTCTCTATAATTCAACGTAACATAGTTGAGATTTAATTAGTAATGCATGAAATACAAAATCTGAAAAAATATACTCTTAATTTCATCACATTTTTTTATTTTTTTTTTACAATTCCTCTACTACAATTGATAAATAAAGCCAAACATAACCATATATAAATATAGGGTGCGGATCCAATAAGACCACTCCTTAAAATGAATACGTGAGACTCAATCTTAGCCACTCATTAAGCCAAACATAACCATATATAAATATAGGGTGCGGATCCAATAAGACCACTCCTTAAAATGAATACGTGAGACTCAATCTTAGCCACTCATTTTGCCTAGATCAAAATCAATTAAAATATACATTAATTAAATAATAAAATAATTATTAGTTGATGACGTTGACTCTGACATTGACCGTTGACAACTAACCTATCAACAAGAAATAAATATCCTAGCAATAAAAGACAACTAACCTAGCAGCAAGAAAGAAATAACCTAGCAATAAAATACAACTAACCTAGCAGCAAGAAAGAAATAACCTAGCAATAAAATACAACTAACTTAGCAGCATCAGACAACTAACCTAGTAACAATACACAACTAACCTAGCAACAACAGACAACTAACCTAGCAATAAAAGATAACTAACCTAGCAGCAAGAAAGAAATAATCTAGCAACAAAAGACAACTAACCTAGCAGCAAGAAAGAACTAACCTAGCAACAAAAGACAACTAACCTAGCAGCATCAGACCTAGTGGAGCCCTTATCACCGCCTTCCACACGTCCCTTCAGGCCTCCTCGAGCTACGATGCAGAGATTCCGGCATTACAGATTGGCCTTCAGATTGCTGTCGACCTCTTTAGTCATATTTGGATTGAGCTGGACGTTGCGGCTGTCGTCACCCTCCTGTCCTCGGGTCATCAGGGCTCGTGGCAGATTCAGCACCCGCTTATGTGCATTAGAGATCTACTTCAGTCTGTCCATTACAGAATCACACACATCTTCCGTGAGGGGAACAGACCTGCTGATTACCTTGCCAGCCTTGGCGCTACCATACCAGACACGCACACGTATCAGACCTACACTGCTCCACTCCGCCTTCACACGCTAGTTCGGATGGATCAGCTGGGATATCCATCGTTTCGATTCCAGTAGATTAGGTTTTTGGTTTTGCTTTTCTTAGACCATCCACCTATTCCGGGCACCTGTTAGCCCGATGACAGACCTTTTACTAATTTCATTTGCTGTTTTCGTTACTGTACTGTTTGGATTGTGAGACTATGTTGAGTGTTTTGGCCCATTTTAGGGCTATGATCTATATACAGGTTGTGGATCCAGCCTAATCCCCCGCCCCTCGGGGCGTTGTTTGAGAAAAAAAAAAAAAACTAGCAGCATCAGACAACTAACCCAGCAGCAAGAAAGAACTAACCTAGCAACAAAATACAACTAACCTAGCAACAAAACACAACTAACCTAGCAGCTACAGATAACTAACCTAGCAAGAAAAGACAACTAACCTAGCAGCAAGAAAGGAATAACCTAGCAACTTAAGACAACTAACCTAGCAACAAAACTCAACTAAACTAGCAGCTACAATTAACTAACCTAGCAACAACAGACAACTAACCTAGCAACAAAATACAACTAACCTAGCAGCATCAGACAACTAACCTAGCAACAAAAGACAACTAACCTAGCAGCAAGAAAGAAATAACCTAGAAACAAAAGACAACTAACCTAACGGCATCAGACAACTAACCTAGCAGCAAGAAAGAACTAACCTAACAACAAAAGACAACTAACCTAACAGTAAGAAAAAAATAACCTAGCAACTTAAGACAACTAACCTAGCAACAAAACTCAACTAACCTAGCAGCTACAAATAACTAACCTAGCAACAACAAACGCCCTAGACTTGCCAACCACCCTTGTTGGGTCACTGCTGTTGATCATGATAGCAGACAGTGGCGGCGCCTCACTAGGGTCGGGAGGGGTGCCCAGGATCACATCTTTTGGGTTTTGGGCAGGGGCGATGTCAGTGTTTGGGATGAGTGGTGGGTAGGTGATAGGCCTTTGTCTAGGGATAGGCAGGTGTCGCATTCCCCCTACCTGCTCGTGAGCGACCTATGGTCGGACGGGTCGTGGGATAGGGGGAAGCTTGATAGGGAGTTGGGGGTTGGTGCGGGTTTTAGCGAGCAGTTATTAGATCAGATCCAGCAGATCCCTATCTCGGGGGATGGTTCAGATAGCATGAGGTGGAGACTTACATCATCAGGTGTGTTTTCTACTACCTCGGCTTGGGAGCAGATAAGGCTGAGGGATCGGCCTAATCTCCTCTTCGGGGCTATCTGGAGTGACCTTTTCACGCCTACTATTTCGGTGTTCCTTTGGCGCCTCCTCTTGCGCCGGATACCCGTCGATACTGTGCTACACGCGAGAGGGATCCTCTTCCCCTCTCGGTGTGTGTGTTGTTCTGAGACTGGACGCCATGAGACTGAGACCTTTACCCACCTTTTTCTAGAGAGTGAGATTGTGAGGAGAGTGTGGGAGCATTTTGCCACTTGGACTCATATATCCCTACCCACCACATACAGTTTTTTTGAGCTCCTGAGTTTTTTCTCACAGAGCACACACTTTAGACACGTGAGCTTCCTCATTCCTTGTCTGATCCTTTGGTTCACCTGGACGGAAAGGAATAGTGCGAAGCATAGGGATATTACTTTCTTGCTTTCTCACATTGTTTTGCAGGTGGAGAGACACGTTTCGCTCCTCACAGCGTTGGGCAGGCTTTCTGCACGTGAGTGGACAGGCTGCACGCCACCGCACCGCTACAGGGTGGCTCCCCCTCCGCCTGTTCGGTCCCCTCGGCCCAGAGCTGTTGTTTGGCTTCGACCCGACTCTCCTTGGGTCAAGCTGAACACCGATGGATCTTTCGATCGCCATAGCGGTACTGCCGGAGGAGGAGGCTTGATCCGGGACCACAGTGGAGCTCTTATCGCCGCCTTCCACACATCCCTTCAGGCATCCTCGAGCTACGATGCAGAGATTCAGGCATTACAGATTGGCCTTCAGATTGCTGCCGACCTCTCTAGTCATATTTGGATTGAGCTGGACGCAGCGGCTGTCGTCACCCTCCTGGCCTCGGGTCATCAGGGCTCGTGGCAGATTCAGCACCCACTTATGCGCATTAGAGATCTACTTCGGTCTGTCCATTACAGGATCACACACATCTTCCGTGAGGGGAACAAACCTGCTGATTACCTTGCCAGTCTTGGCGCTACCATACCAGACACGCACACGTATCAGACCTACACTGCTCCACTCCGTCTTCGCACGCTAGTTCAGATGGATCAGCTGGGATATCCATCGTTTCGATTCCAGTAGATTAGGTTTCTGGTTTTGGTTTTCTTAGACCATCCATTTATTCCGGGCACCTGTTAGCCCGATGACAGACCTTGTTCTATTTTCATTTTCTGTTTTCATTTCTGTTTGGATTGTGAGACTATGTTGACACTTTGGGCCCTAGTTTCCGGGTCTTGATCAAAAAAGAAAAAAAAACTAGCAATAAAAGACAACTAACCTAGCAGCAAGAAAAAAATAACCTAGCAACTTAAGACAACTAACCTAGCAACAAAACTCAACTAATCTAGCAGCTACAAATAACTAACCTAGCAACAACAGATAACTAACCTAGCAACAAAACACAACTAACCTAGCAGCTAAAGATAACTAACGTAGCAACAAAAGACAACTAACTTAGCAGCAATAAAGAAATAACCTAGCAACAAAGGACAACTAACCTAGCAACTATAGACAACTAACTTAGCAACATCAGAGAACTAACCTAGCAACTACAGAGAACTAACCTAGCAACTACATAGAACTAACCTAGCAACTACAAAGAACAAACCTAGCAACTAGAGAGAATTAACCTAGCAACTACAGAGAACTAACCTAGTTGGAAGGTTAGTTGCCAACGGTCAATGCCGGAAGTCAACGGATTTTGCCGGAAGTCAACGCTGGAAGTCAACGGGTCAAAAATAATATTTAAATAATTAAAATAATAAAAAAAAAGTAAATCTTGGCCACACAAGATATGTACCAAATCTTGTGGCTAAAAATGAGCCTCATGTCCTCACTTTAAATAATAGGATGCATTGGAACCAATCCCTATATATATATGGGCGGATAAAATGGGACCAGCTCTTAGCAACTACAGACAACTAACCTAGCAACTACAGACAACTAACCTAGCTACTACTAACCTAGCAACTACAGAGAACTAACCTAGCAACTACTTACTTAGCAACTACAGAGAACTAACCTGGCAGCAAGAAAGAAATAACCTAGCAACAAAAGACAACTAACCTAGCAGCATCAGACAACTAACCTAGCAGCAAGAAAGAACTAACCTAGCAACAAAAGACAACTAACCTAGCAGCAAGAAAGAAATAACCTAGCAACTTAAGACAACTAACTTAGCAACAAAACTCACAGACAAAAAATGCTCTCACCTCTCTCTAACTTTCTCTCTCTAACCCTATCCCTATCCACCCTCAACCACCACCCATCTTCACCCTCAACATCTTCCCCCGCCTAGTCACCGCCACTGGCCACCACCGTCGGGGGCCTCCCCGGCCTCCTTGGCCGTCGGTCCTCTCTCCTTTCTTTCCTTTTTACCCTTCGGCCCCCGGTATTACTGTTGTTTCGCCACTCCCACCCATGGCTCCATCCCACAGCCTTTGCTGCTAATCCCATCATCTCGCGCCCAAGCTCCGGCTAGCCTCTCGTTGGAGCTTCGCAACCTATTTTCGACCCCAGAATTCCAACATCTCGTCATGGATTTTTTAGGCAAAAACACTCGCTTGGAGGAAGAGGAAATCCCATTAGATGTGACCGACATTCCGAGGGCTCCCGTCGCCAGATCTTCAGAGTTTATTTTTGGATCCTTGCCGTAAAAAATGCGCTCGCCTGTCATCTCAAATCAGAGTAGTGGCGCGAGAGGGGATCTTAACCCTCAGCTGCAAAATGTCGGTGCCCCAGTCCCCTTCACTCATGTGGCCGACAACATCTTCCTAAGATCTGGGCACATGGGTAGGCCCAAATCAACAAATAATTTCGACCATCTTGGGCCTAGTTCCTCCAGCCCATTGGCCCATGACTCATCTCAGGCGGATTTCCTTCGGCCCATCTCCCAGCCGAGCTGCATCCCAAACAACACTCAGCCCACCCGCCTTAGCCCCTATTTGGGCCTACCATATGGACCTGCTCCTCAAACTCAGGCCCACAACATTTCCCAACCCACTTACCTCTCTTATCACCCAGCCCACAATCAACCCACATCACCCAATCAATCCAAACTAAATGACGCATCCATTCGACCTTCCCCTGCCATCCGTCACCAACAAGCTGCCACCATCAACCAACTGGGAGTCGCCGACCTTATCCCCTACGCCGGCGCCGGCGCCGCCACAGCCACCGAAAAAGCTCAGTCGGCCAGCACTTTATCCGGGGAGGTCCCGAAATTGATGTCAACGGACGGAATTCTTGGTCCTCGACCAAACTCAACCCCTCCGACCCACAAAGCGCCGATATAGCTACATATAATGCCAGAGAATCTGAAATAACCGTTTGGTATATCTGAGAAGATGGTGTGGTTGTTGCGAGTCCGAGCAAGATGCCCGCGACCAACTTTTCCGGCCACACCCCGAACGGGACATCGATGATGGACGTTCCCACGGCCAACCCCGCTGCAACCGGGCCTCTTCCGGCCTCACACACTGGCCCGATCTCCTTCCGGGAGGCGATTACGGGAAGAAGGGATGGCGGCACGGGAGCCCCGCGTCCGACACCCAAGGATTTCACCTTTGACGGGGGATACGAGCATGCTTGCAGAACCATTATCCATTTGGAGGAAAATAAGGTGAAGGCTCGATTCTCTCAAGCCGAATCTGAAGGCCTGGCCGGTAAGTTAGCTAACACCCTGGTTTTTAAGTTTACTTATGTTATCCCTGCCCCCCGAGATATATCTGCTGGATTAGGTAAACTGGGTTTTAAGGGTACAGTGTCGTCTAAATGGTATAACTCTAACCACCTCCTAGTCACCTTTCATCTCCCCAAGGACTACAACGAGGTTTGGCTTAAGACCTCGATTCATCTGTGTGGATGCCCAGCTAGGGTGTTCAAGTATACTGCCAGGTTTAACCTGAAGACGGAGACGCCTGTTCTCCCCGTGTGGTGCCGACTTCCCGGCCTCCCACCCCACCTTTACGACCGTGCTTCCATCACTACACTTGCTAAGTGTACTGGACAGCCAATTCGCATTGACGCCCCGACGGCCCTTCAGTCGAGGGCTAACATGATGCGATTTTGTGTAGAGATAGACCTCAGAGTTGAGCCCGTCCATGAGATTGAGATTGAGATTGAGCAGGGCTCGGAGACCTTTGCTCAGCGGGTGATCAATGAGAAGATCCCCGCATTATGCACTTTGTGCAGTCATGTGGGTCATATTGCGGCTGATTGCTACACTAGTGGCAATAAGCCACGGCCCACACTACCGCAGTGCCGCCGTACGACTCAGTCGGGGTCCTCCACTGGCCGGAGGGACCCGAAGGGAAAGGGCAAAAGCCCTCTCCACGCGCCCAAGACCCCGAAGGGGTCTAAGGATAAGGGCAAGGATGTGATTGACGTCACTGCCCAAACTGGGAACGATGCTCATCCTAACCAGCCTAAGCAGTTGGCCATAGTTGGGCCCAAGCCCAAGTCCACGAGCTTTCTCCCCAGGCAGACCTTACAGTCGGCCTTCAAGGCCAACCACTCGTACTTTGCTATTCTCTCCCAGAGGCAGAGAATGAGGCTGTGCCTTCCACAAGTGGCCCACCTAGGATTACGGACCTTACGCTTCTTGATGATGACGACCTCCTTGTAGACTATATGGACCAGCCGGACGCCTCGTCCAGGGGCGAGTCCATTCACTTATCTGATGACAGTGCGCGCGATGCCTGTCCTTTGACTGTGCATGCTTCTAGCCCAGACCGCTTTCTGGATTTGAGGGCCACTGTCGTCACCACGCCCCCGAAAGAGGATGAGTCGGCCCATCTCCTCCCTGTTAAGAGTGGGAGCTCGGCTGAGCATATAGCCAGCCCCCATCCTCCCTCTGACGGCGAGCACCTGAGTGTTCCGCCTGCTGGATCCTCTCCTTTACCCATCCCCGAGCAGGCATACAGTCTTAACCGCGCCCAGCATGACGTCTCGTGCGAGAGCTTCGCCTCTAGTGCCTTCGTTCACTATGACAGACAGGAGGCAGCCCCTAAGATGGGGCAACCTGCTAGTGCCGCGCTAGGTCAAACTGTCCAGCCAGACGACACACAAGCTACGAGCACCTACCGAGGCCGGCAGTCCACGAGGGCCAGAGCCACGCAGCGTATGACACGACGGACTGTCTCCCCCGCTATTCGATCGTTTCGCCATATTCCTTCTTTAGATGGCCTGACTCAGCCTCGCCACAGGCGGACTATGTCCGGTGGCTCTTGCGACCACTGATATATCTATCACATCCATAACTTGGAATGGCCATGGCCTGGCGAATAGGGCCACTCTCACTCACCTTCATTCTCTCGTTCGTGATCACAGACTTGATTTTGTTGGCTTTATTGAGCCAATGATTCGCACCCCTTCTTTTGACTACTACTCGCGTCGCCTTGGCTTTCACTCGGGCGTTGGTAACATTTCGCATAAGATCTGGTTCTTTCACTCGCGTGACTACACTTATCGGGTCCTCCGTGACACCGTTCAGGTGCTTCACATTGAGCTTTCTGCTGCCCACCTCCCAGAGCCCATCTTTCACACCTTGGTTTATGCCAAGTGTACTAGGGTTGGGCGATATGATCTTTGGGACACCCTGCGTGAGATTGCCGAGAGTATGGAGGGATTGCCATGGATGGTTAGTGGCGATTTCAACATCTTTCTGCATCCCGATGAGCGTGTGGGTGGCCGTTCGGACTGATCACGGGAGATGTGGGATTTTGCTCAGGCGGTGGTGGACTGTGAGTTAATTGACGCTGGATGTGATGGTGAGCCCTCACGTGGGTGAGGGATGGACTCAAAGAGAAGATCGATTGTGCCTTGGTTTCTGAGGCGTGAGCGAAGGTGTTTGCGGTTACGACCGTCACTCACCTTACTCGATTTGGATCTGACCATTCACCTCTTCTCATCCGGTGCCGATTTTCGAGCACCCCCCGCCGCTCTTCCTTTAGGTTCCAGAACATGTGGGTTCGCCACCACTCCTTCCATGACACTGTCAGGGATTCCTGGCTTCAGCCGACTGGGATCTTCAGGATGCACAATCTCGAGGCGAAGCTCGACAGACTGCAGCGTCGGTTGAGACAGTGGAACTGGAATGTTTTTGGAAACCTTCATCAGCGCCTTTCTGCGGCTCAGAGTGCGCACGCGGCGGCTGAGTGGGCCTATGACCTGGACCCCACTCCGGAGAATAGGATTGCGATGCATCGCTGCCACGCTGAGTACCAACTTCGACTCTTTATGGAGGAGGACTTCTGGAAGCAGAAGGCGGCCGTTCTCTGGGTGGCCGAGGGCGAGCGGAATACTAGGTTCTTCCAGGGCTACGTTAGGCAGAAGCGTGCTAAGTCGTACATCCATAGTATCGAGGCTGATGGGTCATCCCTGACCCAGGAGGCTCAGATTCGGGAGTCGGCTGTTGCTCACTTCCAGACCCTCTTCACCTCTAACAGAGGGTCCCTCGTGGCCCCGACCGCTTCCTTCTTCCCCACCATCCCTCCTTCGGTCGATCTCATTGGTCTCTGTAAGCTCCCGAGTAGGGAGGAGGTTAGGGATGTTGTCTTCGGGATTGACCCCAACAGCGTTTCTGGCCCGGATGGTTTCTCCTCTCTCTTCTACCAGGTCTACTGGGATTTAGTCGAGCCTGACGTCAAGGAGGCAATGTTGGATTTTTTCTCCGGTCACCGGATGCCGGATTCCTTCACGTCTACCTCTGTCGTCTTGATCCCCAAAAGACCCAACCCGAGCTCTTGGTCCGATTACAGGCCCATTAGTTTGTGTAACGTGACCAACAAGCTCATTTCAAAGATTCTTAACAGTCGCCTTTCCCCCCTTCTCCCCTCCCTCATCTCTCCGAACCAGAGTGGATTCGTCAAGGATCGGGTCATTAGTGATAACATCCTTCTGGCCCAAGAGATGATCCACGAAATCTCCCGAGCAGACTAGAAGCGGGCTCCGAATATCGCGTTGAAGCTAGACATGGCTAAACGTATGATAGGGTTGAGTGGCCGTTTCTTAGGGAGGCACTGGTTAAGATGGGATTTCCTGAGCGTTGGATCAGTTTTGTGGAGGTGTGTGTGGAGCATTGCACGTTCTCGGTCCTGGTTAATGGCAGCCCCACCGACTTCTTTCCCTCCTCTAGAGGCCTTAGACAGGGAGACCTCCTTTCCCCTTCCCTTTTCGTTCTTGCGGCGGACTACCTCTCTCGCTGCCTTGACGGCTTCATCCGCGACACTCCTCATATGACCTATAGCACACGTGACTATGGTCCTCCCATCTCTCACCTCTCTTATGCGGATGACATCATCATCTTCACCCGGGTGGATGATGATGGACTGGTCGAGCTTATGCGCCTTCTGCAGCACTATGGCTCAGTCACCGGTCAGCTGGTCAGTGTGCAGAAGAGCACCTTCACCCTCTCATCTTCCACCGCGGACAGGTGGGCTCAGCGGGTCCACGAAATTACTGGCTTTGCGCGTGGTGACCTTCCCATTACCTACCTTGGTGTCCCTTTATATAAGGACAACCTCACGAGAGCGCTCTTTGCGGGTGTCAGGCAGAGGATGATCGACAGGATCTCTGGTTGGTCACATAGACATCTTTCTTTTGGTGGTCGGCTTACGCTGATCAAGAGCACTCTTAGCTCTCTTCCAATTCATTTGTTTATGGTCGTCGACCCCTCTAGGTCTACTCTTGACGAGATTGACCAGATTATGGCTCGTTATTTCTGGGGTTACGAGGACAGTTCTGCGAGGGGGAGACGTACCCAGTGGGTGAGTTGGGACTCTATCTACCACCCCCTCCCTAAGAGTGGCCTTGGTATCCGCCGCCTGAGGGACATTGTTACAGCTTTCTCCTACAAGCTGTGGTGGCGCTTCAGGGAGGGAAAGTCGCTTTGGGCTCAGTACCTTCGTGTCAAGTACTGCCCTAGACGTGCCAACCACCCTTGTTGGCTGACGGCTGTTGATCATGATAGCAGACAGTGGCGGCGCCTCACTAGGGTCAGTAGGCGCGCACAAGATCACATCTTCTGGGTTTTGGGCGAGGGCGAGGTTAGTTTCTGGGATGAGTGGTGGGTCGGTGATAGGCCGTTGTCTAGGGATAGACAGGTGTCGCATTCCCCCTACCTACTTGTGAGCGACCTTTGGACGGACGGGTCGTGGGATAGGGGGAAGCTAGATAGGGAGTTGGGCTCTGGGGCAGGTTTTAGCGAGCATTTATTAGATCAGATCCAGCAGATCCCTATCTCGGGGGACGGTTCGGATGGCATGAGGTGGAGACTTACATCATCGGGTGTGTTTTCTACTACCTCGGCTTGGGAGCAGATCAGGCTGAGAGATCAGCCTAATCTTCTCTTCGGGGCCATCTGGAGCAACCTTTTCACCCCTACCATTTCGGTGTTCCTTTGACGCCTCCTCTTGCGCCGGATACCCTTGGACTCTGTGTTACATGCGAGGGGGATCTCCTTCCCCTCTCGGTGTGTGTGTTGTTCTGAGACTGGACTCCATGAGACCGAAACCTTTAGCTACCTTTTTCTAGAGAGTGAGATTGTGAGGAGAGTGTGGGAGCATTTTGCCACTTGGACACATATATCCCTACCCACCACAGACAGTTTCTTTGAGCTCCTGAATTTTTTCTCACATAGCACACACCTTAAATACGTGGGCTTCCTCATTCCTTGTCTGATCCTTTGGTTCACCTGGACATAGAGGAATAGTGTGAAGCATAGGGATATTACTTTTTTGTTTTCTCACATTGTTTTGCAGGTAGAGAGACACATCTCACTCCTCATAGCATTGGGCAGGCTCACAGCCAAAGATTGGACAGGTTGCACGCCGCCACACCGTTACATGGTGGCTCCCCCACCGCCTGTTCGGCCTCCTCGAGCCAGAGTTGTTGTTTGGCTTCGACCTGACTCTCGTGGGTCAAGCTGAACAATGATGGCTCCTTTGATCGCCACATCGGAGTTGCCGGAGGAGGAGGCTTGATCTGGGACCACAGCGGCGCCCTCATCACTGCCTTCCACGCGCCCTTTCAAGTCTCCTCGAGCTACGATGCAGAGATTCAGGCATTACAGATCAGCTTTCAGATTGTTGTCCACTCTAGACGCTGCGGCTGACTCCACACTCCTGACTTCGAGTCACCAGGGCTCGTGGCAGATTCAGCATCCGCTTATGCGTATTAGAGCTCTACTCCGGTCTGTCCACCAGAGGATCACGCACATTTTCCGTGAGGGGAACAGACCTGCAGACTACCTTGTCAGCCTTGGCGCCACCACACCAGACTCCCATACGTTTCGGACCGACACTGCTCCACTCCGACTTTGCACGCTCGTAAGGATGGACCAGCTTGGATATCCATCTTTCTGCTTTCAGTAGATTAGGTTTTTTGCTTTCTTTAGATTAGAACTTTGCTTTCGGGCACCTGTTAGCCCGAGGACAGACTTTGTATTATTTTTTCTTTTTTTGGTTTTCTTTTGTTGTTTTTGTTTTGTTTGAGAGACTTTGAACATTGTAGTATGTTGATATTTTGGGCCCCAGTTTTGGGGTATTGATCTATGCACGGGTTGGGGATCCAACCCAATCCCCTGTCCTTTGATTATTATTGTTATTATTATATTTTAAATATCGAGTAGTTCGATATGATGACGTTTTTTCATTCAAATAAACCGAAATAAAAAACAAACTACATTAAAAATATTAATTTTTATATTTTATTTATTTATGCAGATAATCAGAATAATGGAACGGCCAAACTTCATAAAAAATACTATTATTTAATATTATTAATATTTATTTTTTATGTATATTTATTTCACTAAAAACTATAAACAAAATATTACATATTAAATGAAATGTTAAAATATGTTATTTTGTTATATATTTTTCAAATATTTCACCCAAGTTCCCTATTTTTATATAATTTACAAAAGAGACTCCACAAATCATAGTTTAAATCAATTCCTGGCTTGTGCGGCCCGCCGCACGCGGAGAAGACGAGGCGGTTGAGGCGCTACTTCCGGCAGGGACCATAATATCTGGTGTTGTCTTCCAATGGGGACGGTGGAAAGCAGTAATGACGGAGGTATCCTCGGTGGCCATGGACGGGGACGGTGGTGTGGTGTAAGTCAGGCGGCAGCGTGAAGGCTGACAAGGAAGTTCTGCGGTCGCGGGAAGGCTGAGAGAAAGTCCGGTGCGGCGGGAAGGCTGCTGATGAAGTCTGCCGGCGGAGAAGACGAGGCAGTGAAGACGAGGCTGCTGCGATTGGACCGATTTCCAACTTGGGCAACTCAGCCCCGCGCGGAGAATACGATGCGGTGGAGAGTCTAATTCAGTCAGGGACTCAGGGGGCAAAGACGAGACCGGCGAAAACTGGAAAACTTATGAGGAATTCCGGCGGCTGTGAGCTTATGAGGAATTCTGTCGGCTGTGAACGGCTGATGAGCAGTTCGGTGGCGGCAGGGATGCTGATGTGGAAGTCCGGCGACAGCGGGGATGCTGATGCAGAAGTCCGGCTACGACGGGAAATGCCGATTTGGACTCGTGTATGTGATATGCGTGTGTGTGTGTGTGTGAGAGAGAGAGAGAGAGAGAGAGAGAGAGAGAGATAGGGAGGGAGAAAGACATAGATGACGAGATCGAGATAGAGAGAGGGGAGAGAGATCTGGTTTTTATCATGTGTGGGTCCCACTGATTTTGGTGTATGGTGAATTACTTAAATATCCCTTGATGTATTTATTTGTCCATGGATACTCATGTATTTACGATTTTGCCATTAATGAATTGACCATTGTTATTTAATTTTGACTTTATCATGTCCATTGATCGTACCGATCCAATGGTTCACAATCATTCTTATTTCTCGCATTAACAATCATTCTCATATGATCCCTTTCTCTCTTATATATATTAAGAAATTTAATTGGCATAGTCATATTTTTTATGCAAATTTGAATCAACTTTAAAGCAGGTAAATTTATCAACATTGAATATCAATCCATATATATATATATATATATATATATATATATATATATATATATATATATATATCTATATAATGGATGAACCCTTATTGCCATAATTGACATGATTTTGGGCTGAAAATTTTTTCGTCTATATTTGACATTTAATTAATATTTATTTATTACCAAATCTTATCCTTGAAAAACATAATTAATTTTTATACACTCAATGACTATTACTCATTAACTATAAATTGGCTTAAATTGAAACCGTAGATTTATTAGATATATTTTAATAGTAATTTATTGACACAATTCAAAAGATTATTATGGAAATTGATTTGATTAAATATATTATAATCTATGGTTGTAGGTATTAATTTAATTAATTATATTCACTATTCAGAAGTACTTAAATATTAATAAAAGTTTCTAAAATGTAGTCAATTTAACTATAAAAAGTTACATCTCCATTGAATATATCATATGCAGTGATAATACTATTGAAAATTTTTAAATAATATACAAATAAAAATATAATTTGATGGGGTGCAATTCAAATTATAAATTTCACTTTAGAAGTACCTATGCACATTAAAAAACTATTCAAATTTTAAAAATATATATTTATTTCTTATATATTATTTTATAAATGAAAAATAAGTTAATAAGAAAGTAATGTATAATAATTTAAATTATAGCACTTGGTAATGCAAATATATAATATATCCAAATATTCGAATAGAGACTATGTAACTCATTATATCGGTTGAAAAAATGAATTAAAGAAATAGATATAAATAAAAAATAAAAACATAAAAATAAAATATTTAACCATAAAACATCTGTGTGTTGCATAAGGATTAAAGTTACTAATAATTAAAATTTATTTATCAAAGTTTTGAACATTTAATGCTATTAATAATTATAGCGGAAGATAAATATTATGGGTTCAACGTTGGTTAATTATCAAGCAATGTGCAAATTATGAATTGTTAAAAAAAATTACACGAATATGATAAATGACAATTTTATAAGTATATACAAGTAATTTGTATGCAAATATCATATGATCTTATACATTTATAATATTTTACAAAATTATAAATAATAAAATTTATATTATAAATAGTCAAAAACTACAAAAAATATATAAAAATAGAAATTAACAATAATAGTAAATAAATAAATGTCATATTATTACTGAATAAAATATTATTGAGAATATAATTTCATATTGTCTTAAATAATTTTATAATATTTAAAAAAATAATAATTTTTTGTATTGTATCCCGTGCATCGCACAGGTATCAACACTAGTATATATAATGGATCAATCTTGCAATAACTGGCATGATTTTGGGGGAGAAATATTTTCATCCATATTTGACATTTAATTAATATTTATTTATTAGCCAATCTTATGCATGAAAAATATAATTAATTTTTATACACTCAATGACTATTATTCATTAACTACAAATTGGCTGACATTGAAATTTGACCGTAAATTTATTAGTTAAATTTTCAATACGATCTTATATTAGTTTAATAGTAATTTATTGACACAATTCAAAAAATTATAATGAAAATTGATTTGATTAAATATATTATCATCTATAGTTGTAGGTATTAGTTTAATTAATTATATTCACTATTCAGAAGTACTTAAAATATTTAATAAAATAATCAGAATAACTATGTTTAAATCATAATAACTTAATAAATAATTTAAAATATTAATAAAAGTTTCTAAAATGTAGTCAATTTACTTATAAAAAGGTACATCCCCTATTTAATATATCATATGCAGTGATAGTACTGTTGAAAATTTAAATAATATACTAGCAAAAATAAAATTTGATGGTCGGGTGCAATTCAGAATTATAAATTTTATCTTAGAAGTATCTATGCACATCAACAAACTATTCAATTTTTAAAAATATATATTTTCTTATATACTATTTTATAAAAAAATAAGTTAATAAAAAAGCAATATATAATAATTTAAATTATAGCATTTGGTAATCATGGAAATGTATAATATATTTAAATATTCGAATAGATACTATGTAATCCATTACTTAGGTTGAAAAAATGAATTAAAGAACTATATATGAATAAAAAATGAAAATATAAAAATAAAATATTTAACCATAAAAAATTTGTGTGTTGCATAAGAATTAAATTTACTAAAAATTAATATTTAAATCAAAGTTTTTAACATTTAATGCACTTAATAATTATAGAGGAAGATTATTATGAATTAAATATTGGACAATTATCAAGCAATGCGCAAATTATGAATTGTTAAAAAAATTATAAGATTATGATAAACGATAATTTTATAAGTACATACAAGTAATTTAATTGCAAATATCATATGATCTTATACATTTATAATATTTTATGAACTTATAATAATAAAAGTTATATATTAAATAGTCAAAAACTACAAAAATAAACATATAAAAATAGAAATTAACAATAATAGTAAATAAATAAATGTCATATTATTACTGAATAGAATATTATGGAAATATAATTTTATATTGTCTTTATTATTTTTATAATATTTAAATAAAAAATATTTTTTGTTTGAACCCCGTGCATCGCACGAGTATCAACACTAGTCTTGAATAATGGCCAATGATTTAGTTCTTTTCGCCAATAGCTTAATTAGTGATGAATGAAATACAAAAATATGAAAAAAATAAAATAAAATCTAATCTTAATTTCGTCCAATTTTTTATTTATTTTTACAATTCTCAAATATATTATTAATTCCATCACATTTTTATTTTATTTTTTTACAATTCCACTACAACAATTGATAAATAAAGTCAAATATAACTATATATATGTTGCGTCGCTTTTTTTCACGAACTAGATTGAACCACCTATGCCGCAAACCTTCTCGAAAAAGTCAAATATAACTATATATATGTTGCGTCAGTTTTTTTCACGAACTAGATTGAACCACTATGTCGCAAACCTTCTCCTTTTTCGAGCTCAGATGACCTGCAATACGCCGGGAGGGAGTCCCAAAGGAAAACTCCAGCACTCAAGTCAGAACTTGCTCAACGAAAATATATTAGTATATATAACTTTAAGCCGTAAAATATGATATCTTAACAAAGTAGAACCTGACACACTTATATAGGATAGTTGTCTTGATGCCCAAGAGAGTCCTTATTATAGAAAAGATCTTACGAAATCATATTCCTTAACTATCCACGTCTCTATTTGGGCAAGTTTCCTGACCAAGTTATACTTTCCTTCTCATTAGGATTCTTTCCCACTCACCATGCAGCCCTTAGGTCCCCATGCCGTACCCACGACCTTCAGACCTACATATTGCGACTTACCCGAGGTTGAGCTTGACCTCGTCCTGAGGTCGAACTTCACCTCGTCCCGAGGTCGAACAGACCTCAGGTCTTACAACCTCAATATCTTGAGGTCGACTTTTATCCTAGGCCCCTGAAGGTCAATGAGGCCCCTGGAGGTCAGTTCCTCCAGGTCATCTTCTTCAGGTCGACTAGTACCTTGAGGTCAAATATGAGCTTCCTGACTGATTACATACTTCTGGACATGCTGGGGCTCTCATGGACCAGCGTACCCCAGCTACCTGCTCAAGCTGGTCTGGCAAGCTATTCTGAGTGTCACATCATCTAGCCCCTAATTTCCGGACGAGCTGACTGGACTTGTGCTGAAATGTATCTCTTCACTGAATCTCTGTATCTGGTCTACTTTCATTCTTAATGTACTATTCGACAGCTTAGGAGAATTTGAGACGGCAACAGAGTGTTAGGGTATACTGTAAAAGCTCGGCTTTTAGATTCTAACAATACCATTTTCATTGAGATTCGTGTTTTAGTCAAGTATGTGTGTTTGCATTTTGTTTATTTATGGAATCATAGTTCCTTTATTATACATTGTAGTTAATATGGTTTGATTTTCAAACAGAAACATCATTTTATCGGTGTCTTGAAAAATATAGATATTTCTTCACAGCCTAGATGAATTTGAACTACCTGTCGTAAAAGGTTGTAGTGTGGTTATCGAGTTAATTGATCTGACTAATGAATTACACTAGTACATCTCGGATGTATTGGACGGACCAGCGGAGGAGAAGATTGTTTTATACACACCAACTAAATAATCTAGATCTCAGTAATTGGTGTGTTCTCTTAACCTGTAAGACAATAAACGGCCATATGTATTCAACACTTGCTTGTTTGATTTACCGAGGGTGATACCTATTCTGTTAGGTTGACATACTTGGCATTTTGGTAAGTGATTTTGATAATATAATGTGTGTTTGTAGTTTTTAGCCGAGTACGATCGAAAGATCTCACTCGGGTCGTCTTCTCGAAGGAAGGTTGTTCGGAGCTTCGTTCATTATCTAGTCGTCAATTCACAAACTGAAAATAAGGTCCTAAACATGCTACTCACTTAATTGGGGGTGATTCCACGAAATTAAGCTAAGAAATTAATAGCAACGGATGAAAGATGCATGCTTTATAGAAAGATAGGAATTTTGGTTGACCGGAGTCTCCGTAACTTGACGAAAATGAAAATAAACGAAGAGAAAATATGCGAGCAAAATGATCCAAGATAATCTAACACGAGTTTTCTTAACTAATTCATTACGCTTTGAGCAAAGTCGAGACCTTTACAAAAGATAAGCACGTATTGAATTCCTAGCAATGAAAATAAAGCAAAGTCCTAAAATCGAGCATCACACAAGATTCCGGCAAAAACACCAACTCGAAGCAATAAGCCCTAATCAAGGTACTTACCCTCCTATCGCAAGCTCGGACGAAAATAATGCATAAAGGTCGACTTTTGGATAAAAATAAGGTTGCCAGAAAATCGGCAGAAAATGTCAAGTCTTGGACCTTCACACCAAAGCATAAAAATGAAAGAGAGAAAAATGGCTAATTTCCCAACTAAAAAGTTGGGAAATGAGGGTTGATGTCCAAAAAATACAAAGCACAATGTCTATTTATAGCTACACCAACAACACACACATTTAATGAATTGAACTCGCGGGGTACCGAAGCTAAGTTCGCGGGCGAGTTTGGCATGTCCCTGGGCACACTCGCGATCTCGCAGATCATAGGTCGCGGGCGCGTTCGGCTTGTCCCTGGGCGCACTCGCGAGCTCGCAGATTGCAGGTCTCGGGAAAGTGCGGATGATCGCAGAGTGAGACTCGCGGCCTCGCGGAACCAGTATCGCAGGTGAGTGGGTGCTTGGTGGATGGTGGAACTCACGAGCACGCGGATGGCATCTCGCGAGCGAGTGGGCGCTTGGTCTCTCGGTTGGGGCACTCGCAAGCTCGCGAGGCGCAGCTCGCGGGCGAGTGCTCTTGGGAGTTGTTGTGGGCGCGATCCTGCGAGCACGGGTGTGCGGGTGCGGCGTGCAGGTACACACCGAGCCTCGACTTTCTCTCTCGCACGACTCGGTTGGTTCGGTCAATGGCTCGGGTAGCTCGACATTAGTTCGGGTGGATCGAAAATTTCTTGAAAATGGCACGTCTTCCCAATCATTGCAATGTGGACCTAATCAACACCAAAATAAACGAGAAAATGCGGTACGAGAGCAAAAATACACGAAACACGACAAAATGGACCGATCAACTCAAAACGAACCTAAAAAGACTCAACTAAAGCACATAAACTACACAAAAATAAGCACAAAAACACAATAAACAATTCCCCCACACTTAACTCTTTGCTTGTCCTCAAGCAAACAAAACAACAAGTAGTTCGAGAAGAAAGAACGAGTGGTCCAAAATTAATAATCATGCGAAATGAAACTTTTGTCTTCCTCCAGTTATCCACAAAATTAAACTCAAATTCGAAGACACGGTCCCCACAAGATGAATTGATACAAACTCCGGAGTCATTCTACACATGATTTACTCGATGCAAACTCACTTTTTCCAAAATACACGTGCAGAAAACTAATCAAGGTCTACTCAAAATATAAGACACGATAAGCACGAAACCAAACAGCTAACTCTTTTTTTTTTTTCTTTTTTTTCTCTTTTTTTTTTTACATGAGTCACTTTTTCCAAATGAGAGTCGTTAGGACATTTATTACCTAGGTTTAACCTCAGGGTTTGTACCCGAGTTTCCTAGGCCTGTTTCTCATACTCGTTGACCCGATCCATCGAAAAGGAGACTAACTAGGTCAAGCGGAGTCTAATCTTTTCAACTCCTACGAGCTCATTTTATTCATTTTATTTCGTCTGCTACCTTTTTCCAACCGAGGTTTCCTGACGATGATTATCTAGGTTTAGCCTCGAGGGGTTTCATTGAGTTTTCTAGACCGGTTTCCTGGGCTCATTATCCTATTCCAAGAAGTGGTTTGGAATAAGAGGAGCCTAATCTATACGTCCTCGCGATCTCACATTTTATGCTCTCTCTCTCTCTCTCTCTCTCTTTTAACGAAGGGAGTGGCAACACAAGGATACATCAAGAGTACAGTACATGAACATCAATAATCATCAAGACGTACCAAAAGCGTCTAAGCATAACACTATTACAACAATTGAACACATGGCAAGAATGGTTCAAGACAACCAATCGAGAATAAACAAGGGACAAAACAATTCCGTGAATTCAAATGTAGGTCCCAATGTAAAAAAATCATTATTTAATTTTAGGAAACTGTCCAAAGCACATAAGACACGAAAATTAACAATGACATCAATCGACAATCTCAACTCGCCACTTAGCCATTTTGAATTTAAACAAACATTGAGCTTCATGATGGGGAATCGATACAAACACACAAAAACTAAAACAAAAGCCGGTCAAAGACGCACGAAAAACAAAGATAACACACCTAAAACACAATAAACATCACCTAAGCATGCATAATCGAGAAATCCCTCCCTCACACTTAAAACAAAGCAATGTCCTCATTGCTTGACCAAAAAGCGTACGAAAGGAACACATAATTACACAAGCTCATGCGAAGAACAAAACGAAAAACAAGAAAAGAAAGCAGGGAAAACAAACACACAAGAACACAAGAAAAAGAAAATAAGGAAAAGAATGCGCGTACTCTATACGGTGGTGTTCCACCGTGTGTCCAAATGGTTTTCGCCGGTGGGAATAAAGAAAATTGGCCCGAAGGCCCTCCGAACTCAAAACGAGGTCATCTGAACGGTTGTACATTGCATGCATATCACTCAATAAGCCATCCGGTCTCTTTGACATTTGAAAGCATTGGAGAAGTCAAGACTACCGTCCCTCGGCTCCGAGTAAAGGCCAATTGTTTGCGTCTCAGAGGAATAATATCTGTGAATCCAAAATACTCGACGAAGACACAAGTTAGCTTGAAAGCTAAAAAATCAAGTCTCGAGTCCTTCAATGATACTTTAGTTCGTGTTAGATGTTGGCTCGGGATGTGATGGTGCTGGGATTTCCGTCCGGTGGGGAGGGCTTTAGTATGTGCTATATTTTAGTTTGGTTTTTGTTATGAGATTTTTAGTGTTGTTCTTTATTTATTTATTTTATTGTACGTTTGTTAGTGTTGTTTGTGTGCATTTGGGTATTATCCTGTTGGGAGTTTTTTAGTTTTTGTTTCTTCTGTAGTGTGTTGTGATTTAGGCTACCTTTGGTAGGCCTCTCCTCTTCCAGCTAGTTAGCCGACTGTAATTACGTGTTGATATATGAAGTCTATCGTTTCGAAAAGAAAAAAAAAAAACCATAAAGGTTGAGAGTAGGGTCTTAGAGCATCTCCAACCATGTTCTCTATCTATACAGTTTCTACAGTAAAATCCCACTAGTTTTACAGTTTCAACAGTGCCAACAACTCCAACCCATTCCCTCTACAATTTCCCTCTAAAAGAATAATCCAAGCATATTCTTTTCTAATTTTATTAGTTTATTAATTAATCTCTACAAATTATATTTTAATGCATTATGCTTGCTAAAATTTACATATCTATGAATATATATTAATTATTGATTAATAAGATTAATTAATAAATTAAAATCAAAATCATAAAATTACACACTGCATCATAAAACCACGTGGATTTCATCACAAACATTAATTTAAAAAAAAAAAATCAACACAAACATGAAGCATTCAATACAATAAGAACTACGGAAAACAAATACAACACTAGTTATTGCCATGAGAATATTTTTCCCACAAATGTGCAACCAATGCATTACGAAGTTCATAGTGGGCAGACTTATCCTTGATTCTTTTGTGTCGAGCAAGAAATTGTTGAAAAGAGATGTGATCTCGCGGTGCTGGAGTAACCGTAGGAGCACCAAATTGAACATCACTTCTAATTGGCGCACTAAGATCACATTGCTCTTCGACATTCATATTGTGCAAAATAATACATGCTTTCATTATATCATTAAGCACCTTTTTTTTCCAAAAACGAACAGGACCCGCGACGATTGCAAACCTTTTTTGCAGAACTCCAAATGGACGCTCAACATCTTTTCTACATGCCACTTGTCTCATTTTAAACTATTCCTCCATTGGATTTGATGGTGCAACAAAAGACTGAACAATAGTGGACCATTTTGGATATATACCATCTGCTAAATAATAGCTTATATTAAACTGTTTACCTTGAATGGTGTAATTAGCTGGTGGAGCGATACCTTCAACAAGATTTGACATTAGAGATGATGCTTCCAGCACATTAATGTCATTATTCTCACCTGGCATACCAAAATAAACATGCCATATCCAGTTATATCATAATCTGCCACAGCTTCCAAAATGCTTGTTGGCTTTCCGGAACGTCCACCGTATTGACCAGCCCATGCGTTAGGGCAATTCTCCCATTCCCAGTGCATGCAGTTCAAGCTACCTAACATACCTGGAAAACCACGTTGTTCACCAAGAAGCAACCACACACATATCTCATTCTTCTTCCATTATTGAAGTGTTCTTGTTCCCACTCTTCTTGAATATCTTATTTTCTTTAAAATGTCTTCTTCAAAAGGGCCAAAATACTCCAAACCAGAAGATGTCTTAATTGTGAGATGTTACATAAGTGTTTCAAAGAATCCAATATCATTAAATGACCAATGTTCTTCAACCTTTTGGAAAAAAAATACATGATGAATACAACTCCCAAAAACACAAGGAGTTACCACAACGCTATATAAGGTCTCTTGACTCTCGTTATCGTCTCATGGAAACTCATTGTCGGAGGTTTAATGGATGCTTGAAGCAAATCGAATATTGCAATCCTAGTGGGACACAAATCCAAGATAGGGTGAGTATTTTGTTTTAAGTTCAATCTCAGTTCATGTTATTTGCTTGTTTTATAGGTATACTTACAATTATATATTTCTTACTTTGTTTGTAGATTGAGCCAACCGAACGATCGTTTGAACAAGACCCAAAATATAAATATGGCTTCAAGTTCCAACATGTGTTCCGACTATTCAAAGAGTTTGGAAAATTTGATGATAATGTCTCCCAACCACGATCTCGTCGTCGGGATTTCGATACACTCAATGGCTCTTCCGAGTCCGACATTCCATATGATGGACAACAAACACCAGAGTCTCCGGGATTGTCGTCTTTTAGTCCTCAACAAAGTGACGATGGTGTTGGTGGAACATCCTCTCAACGTCCAAGGGAGCGAAGAAAGCAAAATTGAAGAAGAAAAATGAAGACCAATTTTGCCAATATTTTAAAACTCTAAATGCTAAAAGTGATACTATTGTTGATTTGTTGCAGAAAGCCGAAGAACGTCAAGTGTCCAACTTCAATTGCAGAAACAACAACTTGATTTGCAGAAAGGAGGGATGAAGATAGAATTGATGATAAATTTGAATTCCCTTACGAATCCCATGATACGTCGACATTGAGAACAAAAACAAATGCAAATTTTACAAGAAAGAGAATTTGAGCAACAACAATCTCAAGCAACACCACCATCATCTAACATGGGTGAATTTAGATTTCTCGACAACATCGGGCATGACAGATGAAATTTGAATGATTATTATGGTGACAATTAAGTCTATGTAATCGTCTATTTTACAATCCTTTTTCGTTTTTTATGTTCCATATGAATTATCGTTGTTATAGTATGTGTTAGCTTTAAGTATGAGTTTTTTTAGTTTATCTTTATGTTGTGATTTTAATATTAGTGTTTGTATCGTTAATTTTAAGTGAGTTGAATGTTTATCCTTATTTTGTAATTTTAACTTGTTCATTTGAAATATTTATTTAAGTGAATTTAAGTACTAATTAATATTCTATCATATTAATTAATAAAAATATTCAATTTTTCATTACACTACTTAAAATTCTACCATGGTAATTACAATAATTAAGTTTACAATATTTATAAAAATATTTTAGTTCAACTCATAAAATTAATTAATTCAATTAGCCCAATTGTAGTTAAAAAAGTCCAACCACAATACACCTAAATTGGCCCAAAATACAATTCAATTTCATTTTTAACAAAAATAAATAAATAAATAAATAAATAAAAATAAAAAAGCTAAGCGGGTGAACAGTGGAACGGGTGCCAAACCGTTCCACAAAACATAGCGTGGCGTTTCTGACAAATGAAGAGAGCCGGTTGGAGATGATTTTCCTCCAACCGTGCCGTTTCCTTCAGGTTTACGGGGCCGGTGGAGATGCTCTTAGACACATCATATAGCATGCCCCTTTAGAGCATCCACAATGCTTTGGGTCTCTTTTTGTATATGTGGCATATAATTGGACTTGAGTTTTAAATGACATGGACAAACCCAAGTAAAAAAACTCAAAAACTCTGCAATGTCAACCAATAGAAATGCTCTAATATGTTTTATTCATTAAAAAAAATTAAGCACAAATGATGAGTGTTTGGGTTTGTACTTTGGTCCAAAATAGACCCAAGTGTGGACTTAGTCTCTTTTTTTCATTGCCACATAAGCTAGACCATGTCCACTTTTAATTGCATTGGGAAGTATTTTTTTATAGAGTAAATCTATTTCCCATGTGACATGTGATTTTTTGTTAAGAGACCTAAATCATTGTGGGTGCTCGTAGAGGCTTTTAAAACATATTAAAAAGAAAATTACAGCCATGCACATGGAGGCAGGTATGAAAATTGAAACTGACAGTGTGCGCGAACGTGGGACACACTAAAGAAATGTATCAATAACCTGAACTGACATGCAGAGCATGTTATGTTTCTCTTTTTACAAGCCCATGCCAGATTTATTCATCATTGATATCCTTCGGCAAAAAAAGTTTGTCCTCACCAGATTCACGTTAAAAATTCAATACACACAGGTCAACTAGTTATGTCCTTATCCATCAACATTCTTTCACTGCAGTAAGATAATATGAGTAAATAGCTTATTACTCATCATCATATGAAATGTGAAAACTTGTGGTGCAGCCAGGAGCCCCAGCATCCTCTGCTCCACAACAATCATAAAACTTGGCGGCATATGGAGGATCATCCGCTCCCAGCTCATAGTATCTTC
>BKCP01008293.1:287409-301731 GCA_008636005.1 Striga asiatica
ATAAAAAAAAAAAAAAACACATAATTACAGCTAGAACTTAGCCAGAAATTGAATCTAGCCGACATCTCTTAAGGGAGCTTAGACTACCACAACATACTCACGATAATACATATTCTATTCCCAACAGGAGAATACAGATCCTAAAGGGATAATAAAACCTAAAAACACAAAGAAACACAGAAAAAAAATACTTACAAGAAACAAACACAACCTAAATAAAGTAGACTAAAGCTCTTCACTCAGTCGGAAAAACACACCAAGCAAACCATGACAATGGCACCCAAGGCCGACCACCTATATGAACTGGATTTCGCCCCTAATCTCAGATTCAAAAACTGCAGCACTCGCCTAACTAGAGCCAACACCCACGAGCTCGACCCCGCGCCCAGGCGACCGACCCACCCCCCACCACACCACCACCGCTCCGAGACCGCCCACACCACGAGCCTAGACCTATCATGTTGGTCGTCCCCCTGGCCCACGCACCAGGGGCAAAAGGGACAATGGGGAGAGCCCACTCTCCTGAGCCCCAACAACCACATCAAGGTCGTCGGAACCATAGCCTAACCCGTCGCTGCCACGCCGCCAGGGAGATCGATGACCACCGACCCTCTAAGGCGACCAAGAAGAGCGGCAAAACCATTATGTGACCAGTCATCCAATCCACTCGGCGCGAGAAGACCAACATCGGCATCAAAAGGGGTTGTGGGAGTAATTTTATAAAATTGAGACTATTCCAAAACTCACTACTTATTGTATTTTTCTAGAATGGTTTTATGAAATTTTCACATAAATTCCTAATTCCTTTTCCAACTTCCTTGTTAGTTCTTATCCTGTATTTTCTCCTCTACACTCCCCACAACTTTTTCTCTTTCCACTCAACTATCCATGTATATATAACTATTATTATTAACCATTTACTTAATTTGTAAATCGTAAAAAATTGGCAAAAATATGAACAATCATCCCACATTTTGAGAGGAAAAAATCATCCCACACCGTCTTTTTCCCTTTGGGAACACACCATCTCAGTCGTCGGCCACTTCTCTAAAATTGTGATCGAAATTTATAGTTCGTCGGCAAGCCGCCTTTATGAAGCTCGCTCCACCGTCTCAGTAAAAAATTTCACCTCCCATCTTCGTCTTGTTAGGCCTGTCAAGCAACAAATAGTGGGTTTAAAATCTAACCCATCCAACAAACCTTCTTCCTCTACCTCGAAACCACAAATAAGGTTAGTGTTGTAGAATTTGAATTTTGGAGTTTTTTTTCAAATTTTTTATTTTGTTGTAGAATACAAATTTTTTTTTTTTTTTTTCAGAATTGGGGTTATTGACCCCCCGAGTTGAAAAACGGCCAACAAAAGAGAATAAGATGGCCTGCATCCAATATGCCGAGCTGGATTCGTAGACCGACCATCAAAAATAAATAAACCAAGCTGAAAGAGGCAACGAGGCTGAATTCGAGGCAGGGACTTCTGTTGGGACCGGCGAGGATCATCGATCTCGTGCAAGTTATGGACTATCTACGAATTAAACCCTAATCACAGCGGAACTATAAGCGAAGGTTAACGCATATCGTTTTTAAGTTTGCCGACTTTGAGACGTTTCTGATTTCTATTGTTGGAGATCGTCTGAGTCTCATTTTCGTTGGGCAGCCGGACAAGGCCTCATTACCGGACCACGACCGTGTCGCTCGTCGGGAGTCACCGGCCGCTCACCGTCCACGTTGGATCATCCTGGACCTCCGTTGACTTGGTCAAACCTCTCGAGACTCGAGTTGGGCTAGAACCGGGTGTTGGACCCTTGCTGAACCGGTATGAACCGAGATGGACATGTCTGGGACGGTTCTGTGCTCATCGAGCCGCACTAGAAGTTTGTCCGCGTACTAGGTCGAGACTGGAGCACGCACTGGGCCGCAACTAGAGCATGCACTGGGCTGCACTGCTGGAGTCTGGGCACAAGATGGGCCGCCCACATGCTGTTGGGTCGCACTAGGCTGAGGAAGGAACGCGCCGGATTTGCGGGCTGTGGATGTGAGGAGACACGGGTCGCGCGGGCTAGATGCAGCCCTCGTGCTGGAGCGCTTCGTAGATGGGCCTCTACTGCTAGTGGGCTTCACGAGTTGGGCTTCTTCATCGTCTGGACTACGCGCGCAACAGGATACTGGCGAGGCTGGCTTTCGTGACGAGCTTCTCCATCCGCCTGGGCTTGTGCAGAAATTGCCAGGCGTGCTGGGCTGCAGCCCCAGCTACTGTTGGACGCGGCTGCGGCTTGCTGGGGATGGCCTGCCTGGCCACCTTGGCTGATCGCCTCCAAATTTTGACCGAAAACTTGCTGGAAGTTGTCGATCACTATGGGACGGTAGTCGATCGATTCCAAGACATCCAGCGGACATAATTTTTGGATTGCATGAAGAACGGACGACCCCGCAAATTACAGATATATTACGGGGTTAAATATATATATATATATATTATATCTTCGACATGAATTACCTTGGATCTTCTGTTGCATGACCCGACATCTTCTCCAATCATCTTGGTGGGCGATGAAATCGGAGATATCTCTACTAGAATTACTTGGAGAAGAAGAAGAAGAGAAGAAAGAAGGGGGCTGCGACTAATGATCCATTTTTCTCCCAATCGTGTCTCTCTATCTTCTCCTAATCTCAAGAGATGTGATGTATTTATAGGCTACAACAGGGACCCTAAGGAGGTATTAAATTGGGCTTCACCTATTAGGACTAGCGTAGGCCAAGCCTACAAAGTCCAAATAAGAATAATATATTCATTCCACTAAAGAATATTATTGAATAAACTCCCAATTTAATTTCCGAATTATATTCGAGGGTCCAATAATAATTACTCGATTTATCTCCCCGTGTTTAAGATATAATGTCCATCAATTAATTCGATTACTAACAATCCAGAATTAATTGACGTCTTAAACCGAGACTAGTATCATTCATATCTTTATTATTATGTCGGAATAATTCCACTGGCTAAATTTAACATAATAATCATTCATGAGCTCATCTTGGGGACATCATCAAACTATCGCACACGGTGACCGTAAATATTTGAACAACACACCATACACACAACACTACAACCCAAAACACGAACAATATTGACCAATCAGAATAGATCTCGTTTTTGGTGAATCAAAGTAGCAGATACTGCATGCACGTGCCTGTTTATATCTTACGGGTATAAAACAAACTCCCCTCTCTGGGATCTGTGCACACAGTGCAGTAGTGTAACAAATCATCAAGACCAACTGTATAGTTAACACTACAACCGTTCACGATGGGTTGTTCATTTCCATCTAGGTTGTGAACCAACTATTATTGTTTCGCAAGTCATTAATAAAATGATCTTCTATTCACCTGCTAATGAGCCATTTTATCTAAGTGCAAAACAACAGAACAAAGACTGTTTAATTAAATATGATTCTCATTCAAACGGGATTAGTGTAAATAACATCTAAAGCCAAGCTTTCAGTATATGCACTAACAATCTCCCACTTATACTTAAAGCTTTCATTTTTACCAGTATACTTCTTTAAATCTCTATTCTCAAAGAACTATTGTCCTAACTGCCATACATCTGAATCCCCAATCCCTTATCATGGTAATCAATAGCTTTCACCAGAATGCTTCTAAAAGGATCGTCCTAGTCCTCTCCTGACGAAACTAGGCGACAAACATCTACCCCTTTGCGATATCTCGCAGTGGGTCATACTTGCTCTATTCGCTCACTTGCCTTATGAACTTGTGATTCCTTTTTGTTTGCAGCTGCACCAACTGTCATCACAATCAAATTGTGATCTGACTTGGGCAAACCAGAGTTTCACATTCCTAGTTCAATAGAGGTTACTGGATCAAAAACTTCCATCGCTGGCTTTTCAGCTTACAACGGAACGCGTTTCCTTGGTGGAACCTGTCAACGCATTACCGTTCTACATTCATCCATATTTATTGACTCCACCTCACATGTGAACACAAATCCCAAGGTAGATTTTACTTTATTGTTCACGTCTTATTAAAAATTAGAATCCTTTGTAATTCATAGGTTGCATATGGTTCCTTTGGTCACCCTATGTATTATCCTTAGCCCTTTTAAGGCGCTTGATCATATGTTCTACCATGAACCAATTTCTCTTATCTAGGATTATTTCGGCATCTACCAACTATGCCCTTAGCAATAATAGATATCAGGCTTCATTTACTGCATTACACATACTAGGCTTCCTTTTGTCGAGCACAAGGAACTGCCTTTTATGTCACGCATGCTACGAATGAGCCTTATGACATTCCATAGATACAAAGCTTTGGATAATCGCACCAATTCTTTCTTGTGATCCTTGATCTTAAGAACATGTGCTGATTTCTTCAAATGATTCTCATCTAACTGCTTGGATAACCATACCCTTACGTCTGACAACACCCTCACGCTTCTTCAAGTGATCGGAGTGTCGTCTACGCACAGTATAAAAATACCACCATGCTTTTCATAAACACACAATGCTCATTTGGTGACTGATCATATCCACATACTTGATCAACCAAATGTACCGGATAATAAAATGTACTCCAGTCCAAAATTGGACTGTTATGGTTTACTGACTAGATGCTATTAGTAATTTACAATGAACCTTTCTGGGTGCTGCTCCATGGATCTCCCTACAAGAACGCGTCTTGACATCCATAATGCTAAGCTCATATTACATACGAGTGGCCTCAGCTTAAGATTATACAGACTCAAGTATGGCTATTGGTGAAAAGCTTCACTCATAATAGATCCAACTTCTTTCTGAGCCTTACTTCGGAGTTCATATGAATTTACTTATAGATCCATTAACCCTAATGGCATTATGCCACTTGGTGGTTCTACAAGATCCCAGATCCGATTAAAGTCCATGACCCTAAATCAGAAATCATTGTTTTTTGCTATGTTCTTGCAACTACTGTCTCAGAGCTTCTCATTGTATAAACAGGGATTAGTTCCACGTTCACCATAGACCAAGTCCAAAGACTTCTCTCAATAACGTGAACTCATACTTTCGTGCTTACCAGAGACTGAGTCCAAAGTCTCCCTCGTTAACCACGAATCTATGGTAGTTTCCTTACAATGCTCCCACTACAACAAGCACCTCACCATATAACCAGGTATTTATTTCACGTTAACTAGAGACTAAGTCCAAAGACTCTCTTAAGAATATGAATTCATGTCTTCGTGCTAACTAGAGACTGAGGCTAGGACTCCCTCATTAACCACGAACTTATGATAGTTGTTTTGTAGCGCTCCCACTATAATGAACTCCTCATCGTATAACCAGGGACTTGTTTCATGTTCACTGGAGACTAAGTCCAAAGACCTCTCTCAAGAACATGAACGGAAAACTTCTTGTTCACTAGAGACTGAGTCCAAGACTCTCATCAACACAAACTCATGTGGCTGATTAGCAACCATTCCACTACGATGAAGTACCTTTGGCAAAGATGTATAACTAGAGATGCATGTTTGAAGTTTTATTGTGGTTTAACATTTTATACACGCGGTAATGAAGTTTGAACATTCACCTTTTTCTCTCTTTGTGACAACTCTATAAATGGGCTTGTATTTTATCATTTAGTATTCCTCTAAGAATTAGGCATTCGTTTTAACGATCACCTTCTAATTCTTAGTACTATACCATAAACCATCTTTTTCGTTATTATAAAGTATCCCACAAACAGTCGATTTTCCAAACGACTTTCCAATCTTATCACTATCAACTTTTTAACCATTGTCGAAAATACCTCAAATTCGAATGTGTCCTAACATGGCTTTAGCCCCGTCCATAATCATTTTGAAGTGGAAGCTACTGATCTTAGATCGAAGCATTGTCAGGACTTATGTTGTTATTTGCACAACTCCTAAAAACGAAAAAACGAAAAATCCTTAGTAACTCATCATTGACTTAACCAATGTGCTAAGAGACCTTGTCTCTTATTGGTTTTAGTTGATGTGTCACTTATTTTCATTTACTGCACTGTGAGACATTTTGGTTACTTGAGTCAACTAATTATCTACCCACGTACCAAACGAATAAACGTTTCATTTTCTAGATAGCGAACTTGCCATCAAACGAAGCGTTATATCCATACACAATTTAGAAACTGAAATTGAATTCTTTCTAAAACTTGGTACATAAAGATAATTATTCAAAACCAAAATTCTATTTCAAGAAAACTCCCATTGAAATAGTTGCCACTTTCGTAGCATTGCCCATTCTAGATGGTAATCTACCTATCACTTAGTCGATTCCATTTCATAGAAAGATTTTGACTTCCGAGTGAATAAGATTTACTTTTATTATCTTAAGGATAGGTTAGTTTGACTTCCTATGTCCTTTTGCTTAAACCGGATACACTCGCCGTACGGCTCGTACTTCCCAGCAACTTATGGCACTATCCAAGTTCTATTTCTAATAAATTTCAAACACGTGAATTATCTTTGAGAATAAAGGACAACAGATTGAAAGGATGTTTTAATAAACTAGAGAACCATAGAATAGTTTTACTAATTAAACATTTTGAATTTAACTGTTAACGTTGGTATCCTCAAAACAAAATTAACTTAAATTCACCGACATCTCAAAACACCGAGAGTAACGTATGCTACGAGGGTTGTCCTACGTACTCAACATTCTCAAGAGAGGGATTTTTTCAAGAACCCATTAATTTCCTAAGTTAAAACCAAATTCATGACAAACGAAATTAATAATCGGTCTCCATTTGGCCATGCAATAAAATTCAGGGACACCCGAAAGGGAGTTGATAAATTTTATCGCATTCTAAGTGAATCCCATTTCTCGATCCTAAGGTCATCAAATTTGACTGTACGTCCTCGGAGGCGGGGCCCGCACGCTATCATAAGATTTCTTACAATCGTCCAAATTGTTCTTGTAATTTCCTACAATTAATTTTAGTGATGTCACCCGAGAGGCAGACCATACTTTAATTAATTAATTTACCAACAAATCAGAAATGGATGCCTTAGGAATTTTGAAATTAACATTAATTTTAAATTTCTTCTCAAACTTAGTATTATTTTAAATGAGGATTTTTACTTATGCAATTCTAATAATTAACCACATGCCACAAAGCAATAAATTAATTAACCATGCATAACAATTAATAACAACAATAATAACAAGGAATTAAATTCCACTATATGGCCATTAATTAGAACTCTAACTGAATTGGGATACTATTTAGTCCATCTCCTATTGGAACTAAATTTTCCTTATCAGTCTAGAACTCACTCTGCAGTAGACTTCTTGTCTAAGTCAATGTTGCCGGAAAAACGTCAGTTGTTCCTCGTCTACCGTGGGCCACTGTCGTATCGCCCATCGCGGTGTCACCAGTCCGAGTCGCCGTTGTTGAGTCCAGTCGGGTCGCCGTCCTCGGCGTTTATGCTTCTCGCTGTTGTCCATGTTTATCGCGTGCGGCCGGCTGCAGCGCTTCACTGGACGTCGTCGTGCAAACTCGCGAGCGCCTTCCTACAGCATCTTGCGTCGGTGATCGTCGGGTTCTACCGCACGCCTCGCGGCACCCGTTCACCGCACCTTGCACCGCCACGTCTGGGCTCCTCTGATCGGCACTCCTGGTCCTCACATACGATCTGCGCCCTTCGGCTGCCTTGAGCCGCACATCTAGGCGCACTTGGCAGCGAGCTGTCGTGCGTCCACGTACACTCATGCGGCCGGTCGCGATCGTTGTCGTGGTCCGAGGCCGATCGAGTCGTCGAGGTCCGTGGTCTTGTTTATCTCCCAGTCGCCAAGGTAGTCCGGGTTCGCCCGCTCACGATCAAAATATAAATTTACAGAAAATTACATATTTCAATCCTGGACCCACGGATGGGTTTATATGTTCGTCTACAAAAATAATTAAATTTATCCAGTGTCCCACCGGGCGAATATTTATTACAAACATTCACAACCCAAAATTCCTCGACATGTCCAAGGCTTTAAAAACGTGCAATAATTTAAACAAGCACACATTCAAGGCCATAATAGTGGAAACACATTATCCTGCAAAACCAAGTTATGCAATAATATTCCACAATTATGGCTGCTCTCATACACACATAATTCACATAATCCTCTAATGTCCGAACATTACACAAAATCGAATTAAACCAAGTGCTCTGACACCACTTGTTGGGACCAGTGAAGATCGTCAATCTCGTGCAAGTTACAGAATATCTACGAATTAAACCCTAAGTGTAGTCTATAATAGAGGGTTCAACGTGTACCCTTTTTAATTTTGCCGACTCTGAGACATTTCTGATATCCGTTGCTGGAGATCGTCTGAGTCTTATGTCCGTTAGGCAGTCGGACTAGGCCTCGCTATCACCGGACCTCGGTTGTATCGATCGTCGGGTGTCACCGATCGCTCACCGTCCACGTCGGATCATCACGGACCTCTGTTGACTTGGTCAAACCTCGAACTCGACTTGGGCTAGAACCGGGTGCTGGAGCTATGCAGAACCGGTCTTGACCGAGTTGTATATGTCTGGGACGGTTCTGTGCATGCTGGGCTGCGCTGGAAGGCTGTCCGCATACTAGGCCGCGACTGGAGCACGCACTGGGCCGCGCTGCTGGAGTCTGGATGCAAGATGGGCTGCCCACATGCTGCTGGGCCGCACTGGGCGGAGGAAGGAATGCGCAGGCTGCTTCGCGGGCTGTGGCTGTGGCTGTGAGGATACGCGGGCCACGCAGGGTGGATGCGGACTGTAACACCCTGCTTATTAGAGTAAATTTTTCGCAATTTTTATTTCGAAAATACTTATAAATTTTTCAAAATCTCTTGCATTAACTCGGGATGCTACTAAAACTTATCTTTCTGGAAATCTGTTTTTCTTAAAACTTGGTCTAAATGCTGGTTTAGACATAAAGAAAACAGATTTTAAATCTTTATCGAAACAAGCATGTAAATCTAAAAAAAAAAAACCCGTTCATACTAGCGAACCGGTTAGGTTTCTGTAAATCTGAAAATACTTAACATGCAAGTTCGAAACTTAATTGCATAGTGGAAATTTAAAAGCGTCTCTTATTATACAAACTGTTTAAATAAATGTTCTCGTAAAAGCTTGTTACAGTCTGAGTCCACGACCATCACCAACATTTCACACCTCCTCGTCGACCCTGCTACCTGAAAATAAAACTTATGGGGATGAGTACTGAAATAGAGATATCATAAACTTTTCTTTACCGGTATCTGACCGGTAACCGATATCTGATCGGTAACTGTAACTGAATCTGTAACTGGCCGATATCTGATCGGGTACGTGTGCACACTCTGATGGATATTTCTAAGGCAACTAATGGCCTCCATCAGAACTTAGGATGGACTTGTGAGGCAACTGAGGGCCTTCATCCCAAGCGTATAAACTGGATAACATCAATATCGTACTCAATGTAATACCCACTCTGGATCCCCACCTTTTCATCTTTTGAAAACTTTTGAAAACTGTAAGTGTTGTGCTGGGCAGTTGTATCTGCAAACTACAGAAAAATATAAAAAAATATACTAGGTACTATGCTCATATGCTCAATGAAATACTAGGACGTTCGACTCTATCAGATAACTTATCCGGATTTAAAGAACACTCTAATGGTTCACTGAAAATATTACTAAGTCCAGAATTTAATACTGATATTCTTAACTGAACTGATTTGGCTCAGAATAATACTTAAATTTCGGAATAAAACTCGTACCAAAATACTCGAACAAAAAATAACTCAAACCAACATACTCTACTACAAAAATTCAATCAGAGCCGAATCATTAACAATATAAATCATGCCTTTCAAAACTAAAATACTGGCTTTTACTCGGATAAAACTCAAAATGACTTGGACATTTAAAATAAGCTAAAATCACATGTTAACTAACCGAGTATATGAACTCTAATTGTGCTATCCTTTATCCAATTGAAACGAAACACTTAAGACTGAATTACCCTCGAATGCTCGTTGGCGAGCGCACTGCGCATGCTATGTGCAGCCAACTCCTACGACCGGTGCCTATGGGCCGCCCGGCAACTTATTCTTGTTATTATCACTAAAATCAACATAATATGATTTGATAAACTTAAAACACAACAAACTCGATATAATCCAATTGGATTATAAAATAACTCGAAAGTGAAATATGTTAAAAAAAATCATATTCTACTAGACCAATCACTAGAACTCAAAATATGCTAAATCTTCATAAAATCATATTCATGATTAATAAAGATTTGTAATGAACTAAACTCGACTTCAACATGCATATATCGTAAAATCCGAATTTAACGTCTAAATATTAAATTTTGAAAATAATCCTTTAAACGCATGCATGGTCGAATTTCTTACCATTATACTTAATAAAATATCATATAATGACTAAATAATTAATTTAGACTCATCTACCTCAATCAAGACAATTCCGACAAGAATTTCCTTTTGGCTACGGCACGCACGGCTCTGGATGAGGACTCTCTTCTCAGCTTCCAATATAGCGAAATATATATATATATATATATATATATATATATATATATATATATACATCTTTTACGAAATGTGCTAAGTAACCATAAGTAAAATTCTTTCCATTTAATATTAGACTATAATTGCTCAAGGAAAGTGGAAGAAAAAATTTCCTTTTTCTCCCCTAAGCTCTCTCTTCCTTTCGATTTTTATAGCAACTGATGGTGAAGGATGGATTATTTTATGAAGTGAATTGATTAATATCAGGTCCACGCCACCTCCACCATGATTAATAAAAGTGGGATACAGGATTTCTTCTTTATGTCAACAAAGAGCAGTTGTCCCAAAATCAAATTTAAGTGGACAAATACTAATCTTAATCATCACATACGAATAGACTTTACTTAGCTTAGTCATCCATATGTCACTATCTCTAACTTAAGCATGATAGGAAAAATCTTAAATAAATGTTTATCAAACTCTCCTCAATCTGCTATTAGAACTTAAAAACTGAGAAGACAAAGGAAAAATGAACACATAACTCTTTAATTTATGACACTTACATTATAATAAGAATTTGTGCCAAATAATGTGCTTAGTGTCATAATCACATTTATAACATACATCACGTTTTTACTCATCAAAATGGCTGGACACTATCTGATTTAAGATGGAAAAGACTACACACCTACTAATGTCATCACCAGAGAAAACTATATTGCATAATTTAAAAACTTCTAGTCTTCATTTTTAAAAATATTAGTGGCGTGCACGGAAATCCAAATTTGACCATATCTGATGGAATAAGAAAATGACTTCTCATCTGCTATTATCGGTACGAGATACCTTGGCTCGCCTCGCGACCGAACATACTCGGTTCCGTCACGTCTCAACTTAAACAATTTCTCGAAATATTCTTGATTTCGATAAATTCGTCATCTTGAAATAATTAATCCCGACTTATAAAGTCTATTACTAAAATAAACGGACCGGGTTTAATTAATAACTGGCTCGATTATTAAATATAATTTAACCGAGAATACTTCCGACTTAAAGTCGAAGTTATAACTGAATAACTTAATAACTGGTCTCGTAACTAGTAACGAGCATTATTAATAAAAGCAAAATAGTTCAAACTTGAACTATAATAATTTACTTTTATTAATAACTGAATGGGATGTTACACGGCCTGCGTGCTGGAGCGCTTCGTATATGGGTCTCTCCAGCTGGTGGGCTTCGCGCGTTGGGCCTTCTCATCATCTGGACTACACGACGGGCTTTGGCCCTTCGCGCGTTGGGCCTTCGCGCGTCGGGCTACTGGGGATGCTAGGCTTCGCGACGGGCTTCTCCACCTGCCTGGGCTTGCGCGGAAATTGCCAGGCGTGCTTGGCTGCAACCCCAGCGGCTGCTTGCCGGGGCTTGCCTGCCCGGTCACCTTGGTCGATCGCCGCCAAATTTTGATCGGAGACTCGCCGGAAGTTGCTATCACCATGGGATAGTCGTTTGTCGATTCTAAGACATTCGGCAGACATAATTCTCGAATTACGTGAAAAACGGACAACCCTGCAAATTATAGATATATTATGGGGTTGAATATATATATATATATATATATATATATATAGGGATTGGTTCCAATGCATCCACTTATTTAAAGTGAGGACGTGAGACTCATTTTTACCCACAAGATTTGGTACATCATGTGAGGCCAAAATTTACTATTTTCTTTTTATTATTTTAATTATTTAAATATTATTTTGACCGTTGACTCCGGCGTTAACTGTTGACTTCCGGTGTTGACTTCCGGCCAAATCCGTTGACTCCCAGCATTGACCGCTAACTTCCGGCGTTGACAACTAACCTTCCAACTAGGTTAGTTCTTTGTAGTTGCTAGGTTAGTTCTATGTAGTTGCTAGACTACTTCTTTGTAGTTACTAGGTTAGTTCTCTGTAGTTGTTAGGTTAGTAGTTGCTAGGTTAGTTCTCTCTAGTTGCTAGGTTAGTTCTCTGTAATTGCTAGGTTAGTTCTATGTAGTTGCTAGGTTAGTTCTCTGTAGTTGCTAAGTAAGTTCTCTGTAGTTGCTAAGTAAGTTCTCTGTAGTTGCTAGGTTAGTTCTCTGTAGTTGCTAGGTTTTTTTTGTTTTTTTTTAAAAACAAATAACGCCCCGGGAGGGCGGGGGATTGGGCTGGATCCCCAACCTGTGCATAGATCATGACCCCAAAACGGGGGTCAAAATATCAACAGTCTACAATGTCTCACTAGCGATACAAATACAAACTCTGTCTCTGGGCTAACAGGTGCCTGAAAAAGAAAATGAGAATCTAATGAACTGAAATGATACAAAGAAAACCTAATCTACTGAAGCGGAAAGATGGATATCCAAGCTGATCCATCCGAACAAGCGTGCGAAGGCGGAGTGGAGCATTGTCGGTCTGGAACGTATGTATATCGGGTATGGTGGCACCAAGGCTGGCAAGGTAGTCAGCAGGTCTGTTCCCCTCGCGGAAAATGTGCGTAATCCTGTGGTGGACTGACCGAAGTATATCTCTAATGCGCATAAGTGGGTGCTGAATCTGCCATGAGCCCTGATGGCCCGAAGTCAGGAGGGTGGCGACAGCCGCAGCATCCAGCTCGATCCATATATGACTAGAGAGGTGGGCAGCAATCTGTAGGCCAATCTGTAGTGCATGAATCTCTGCGTCGTAACTCGAGGAGGCCTGAATGGACGCGTGGAAAGCAGTGATGAGGGCGCCGCTATGGTCTCGAATCAGGCCTCCTCCTCCGGCAACTCCAGTGTGGCGATCAAATGAGCCATCAGTGTTCAGCTTGACCCACGGAGAGTCAGGTCGAAGCCAAACAACAGCTCTGGCCCGAGGAGTCCGAACAGGCGGTGGTGGGGCCACCATGTAGCGGTGCGGTGGCGTGCAGCCTGTCCAGTCTCGAGCCGTGAGCCTGCCCAATGAGATGAGGAGTGAAATGTGTCTCTCAACCTGCAAAACAATGTGAGAAAACATAAAAGTAATATCCCTATGCTTCGCACTATTCCTTTCTGTCCAGGTGAACCAAAGGATCAGACAAGGAATGAGGAAGCCCACGTGTCTAAGGTGTGTGCTCTGTGAGAAAAAACTCAGGAGCTCAAAAAAACTGTATGTGGTGGGTAGGGATATATGAGTCCAAGTGGCAAAATGCTCCCACACTCTCCTCACACTCTCACTCTCTAGAAAAAGGTGGGTAAAGGTCTCAGTCTCATGGCGTCCGGTCTCAGAACAACACACACACCGAGAGGGGAAGGAGACCCCCCTCGCGTGTAGCACAGTATCGACGGGTATCCGGCGCAAGAGAAGGCGCCAAAGGAATACCGAAATAATAGGCGTAAAAAGGTCACTCCAGATAGCCTCGAAGAGGAGATTAGGCCGATCCCTCAGCCTTATCTGCTCCCAAGCCGAGGTAGTAGAAAACGCACCTGATGATGTAAGTCTCCACCTCATGCTATCTGAACCGTCCCCCGAGATAGGGATCTCTGTAGTTGCTAGGTTAGTTCTCTGTAGTTGCTAGGTTAGTTCTCTGTAGTTGTAAGTTAGTTCTTTGTAGTTGCTAGGTTAGTTCTCTGTAGTTGCTAGGTTACTAGTTACTAGGTTAGTTCTCTGTAGTTGCTAAGTTAGTAGTTGCTAGATTAGTTCTCTGTAGTTGCTAGGTTAATTCTCTGTAGTTACTAGGTTAGTTCTCTGTAGTTACTAGGTTAGTTCTCTGTAGTTGCTATGAGTTGTCTGCATTTTAAGAGCTGGCTGAATATATA
>BKCP01008293.1:301766-342421 GCA_008636005.1 Striga asiatica
CGCCATAAATTACCTCGGATATTCTGTTGTATGACTCGACATCTTCTCCAATCATGTTGGTTGGCGATGAAATCGGAGATATCTCTAATGGGATTACTTGAAGAAGGAGAAGAGAATAGAGAAGAGAAAAGGGGGCGGCGGCTAATGAGCCGTGTTTCTCCCGATCCTGTGTCTCTCTATCTTCTCTTAACCCCAAGAGATGTGATGTATTTACAGGCTACAACAGGGACCCTAAGTAGGTATTAAATTTGACTTCTCCTATTAGGACAAGACTGTAGGCCACGCCTACTAAGCCCGAATCGGAATAATATATTCATTCCACTAAAGAAGTATTATTCAATAAACTCACAATTTAATTCTCGAATTATATTCGAGGTTGCAATAATAATTACTCGATTTATCTCTCCGTGTTTAAGATATAATGTCCATCAGTTAATTTGATTACTGACAATCCAGAATTAATTGACTTCTTGAAACGAGACTAGTACCATTCATATCTTTATTATTATGTCGGAATAAATTCCACTGGCCAGATTTAACATAATAATCCTTCATGAGCTCATCTCGGGGATATCATCAAACTGTTGCATACGGTGACCTTAAATATTCGAACAACACACCATTACAACACTACTACCCAAAACACGAAGAATATTGACCCATTATAAAGAGTCTCGCTTTTGGTGAATCAAAGTAGCAGATACTGCATGCACGTGCCTGTTTATATCTTACGAGTTAAGAGTACGCAGTAATTAACTGAGGCCTAGTTCGTTTATGACGATCAGTATAAAACGAACATCCCCTCTCTGGGATCCGTTTAATGCACACAGTGCACTAGTGTAACTAATTAGTCAAGACTAATTGTACGGTTAACTCTACAACTGTTCATGATTGGTTATTCATTTCCATCTAGGCTGTGAACCAACTAGTCTTGTTTCTCAAGTCACTGATAAAATGATTTTCTGTTCACCCGCTAATGAAACATTTTATCTATGTGCAAAACAACAGAACAAAGACTGTTTAATTAATCATGATTCTCATTCAAACGGGATTAGTGTAAATAACATCTAAAGCCAACCTTTCAGTATATGCACCAACAACTTCAACCCGATCTAGATTGACAAGTCGAGCATAAAGTAATAAAATAAAGGCCACTTGTAGCCTTTGTAACGCAAAACACTCCGACCGGCTCTAAATCGTCTCGTCTTCCTCCTTCCCGTCGGTAGAACGCCGCGTACCTGCAAAGAACTCTCACATCGAGGGGTTTTTCCGTTGAAGAGCCTCCGATGCTTAAGTAAGTATGTGTTTCACTCAATTCTCCAAAGTAAGAATATGGATAAATCAGAAGTCACAAGAAAAGACTCACTCATATATGTATAGGAATGAGATACCTGCCCTAGGAGCTGCCCGGATCTTGTGAGTTGTCCACCCGCGCTGTCCGTCCGTACACACACAGTATGCGTGTGTCAGAGGTGTCAGAGGTGATTATCGCCATTATTGCTCTGCACCAATGTACTCTCGCCACGTGTCCCTCTGAGCAGAGGGAGATTATTCTCTGCACAATCCATTAGGATCTTCTGAGGAAGCCCACGCGCTTTCTCGCGTTCAAGCCACGCTCTCGATTACTCTTCACCTGTCAAGTGCTCGATCTGACCGAGTCCCCCTTCGCTAAGTCGATCATCGACCAGCTCTGCTATCTTGCTCGATCATTTCCCTTTTGGTTGACTATCGCTCGACCAATACAGTTTTCTCGACATCGAGCTTGCCCGACCAATGTGGTAAATCGGTCTATTCTTTAGGCATATAATATCCAATGGCTATTACTTCTAACTCTTCACCATGTTCCTCTGTGCTCTTATAAATACGGTACTTAGCGGATTTTTCAACTTTTCCCACCTCTACAATTCTCAGCGTATTTGTGCCCTAATTTCTCTCTGCAAATTGTGCTTTCCTGTTCTCAGTACTCTTTCTTCAAGCATTTCTCGACGACCGCTTCCTGCTGCAAATATGAGTAAGTTTTATGTGCTTTAATTTTGTGTTTGTATGTCTTTATTTTGTTGATTTTGGTTTTCTCCATTGATTCTTCTTTTTCAAAACCTCCTCATTTTTCCTGTGGAGAAACACCCTTTTTCGCCTTCCAAAACCCTAACTTCTCTCCTTTTCCTCTTGCTTTTCCGTTCTTCTACTTTTCAGATTCTGCCGATTCTAATGCTCAAAGCCATCACTCTAGTGAGGATGCAACCGCTACATCACCATTTCCCACTCGTCGACCCGTTCCCCACTCGCCTTCTCGCTCCGTCGAGGAGATCTATAATCCCGTTCCTCTCAGCTTCATGTGCCCTTCCGATTACTCGACATTACCTCCTTCTCTTCCCCCTCAGCCTCGTCGTCTGATCAATGAATCGGACGATGATGCTTTTGACCATATTCCTCTCACTCGCCGTCGATCAGCATTTGGGGCCTCTGACGCCACTGAGGCCGCCGCTGGGAAGGGCGAAGATAATGTTCCCCTTTCTCAGCACTCTGTTTTTTCTAAGGGCACTTCTTCAAGCCTTCTTAAGAAAAGCGTTCCGTCTCAATCCGTCCCAAAATCTTCGACCACCGCTGCTCTTCTTACATCACAGAATGCCCCTATCGTTACCTCTCCCAAGGCTACCCAAAAGAAGGGTAAGTCGGTCAAGGTCTCCACTTCTTCTAAGAAGGCTTCCTCCCGCGCTCTTATAGTCGGTTGGATGAATGCCGACGAAGTCGGCCATCTTGCTGGCTGGGCTTTCGTATCTCCTGGTCCTCAGGATACCTACGATAACCCTCCAAAAAATTGCTACACTTTCTTCGAAATCCAACTCAAACTCGGTGTCCGTTCTCTTTTAGGCCAGGACCTGCTCGACCTTTGTAAATGGTTCGATCTTCCTTTAAACCAGCTCCCTTCTAATGCTATCCGTTTTATAACCATTTTCATAATCCTCTGCCGTATCCATCTAGGTCGACTTGACCTAGACTTTTTCCATTACAGTTATACGCCTTCGAAATCTTCTCATTGGCTCTATCTCAAGAGCCGTAATGATGTCCATTTTATTTCGGACACTCCTTCCAACGTCCCCATGTGGAAAGATAAATTTGCTTTCGTCGAGCCTAGCCCTGCTTTTCCTTAGGCGCCAACTCCATGGCTCAAAGAGCTGAAGCGTGAGCATGCATCACCTGCTCAAAGCGCTCTGTTCGACCAACGGATTGCTGTATGGAACCGCAAGCCCGTTGCATCCATAACTCTCCTCGAAGACGAGAATCTTTTGCATTTCTGTGGTCTTCTTACCCACAAGTCCTTGTCTCCTCCTACCCAAGAAACCTTAGACCTTATCCGGGTCGAAGGCGACCCAAGTATTTGCTGCTAAGCATGCTCGAATATTGTTTTGTCTGTTTCACATGTTATTTATCTGTCGCTGCTCTAACTTGCTCGTAATCTCTTGCAGAGATGCCCGCTATCTCCTTGCCCAAGAGGAAAGTTTCTCTGAAGAGGAGAACGACTGATGGATCGAGCTCTAAACCCGTTGGCTCGACCGCCTCTCAGTCCACCCGCTCGGCGTCACCGCCACTAGAGCAAATGACTTCTTCCATGGAGGTCGACCCTCGTGCTCCATCCATGACCGAGCCAATCGTCGAGAAGCCGTCCTCGACCAACCTTCATATCGACCAGCAGCCCGAACAATCTGAACAGCCCGAGCAGCCAGCCTCTCCTCATCCAAAACCTTTTCTCCACGATCCAACCACTCCGATCATCCACATAACTGCTTCCCCCGAGGAGACTCTGCTCGAGGAGAGTTAACTCACGCGTCCCCTCGTCGAGGGAAATGAGGGGGCTAACAAGCGTCGCTGCCTCGAGGAAAACGCCGTCTCGATTACTACCCTCGACGGCATGAGAGTATCGTCCTTCCTTAGGGACGTTCTCCAGTCAGTCGACCTTCCTACCGACCGCTATAATGACGGTCGTACTCTTCATGACCAAGGTGATCGCATCGCCCGGTGGCTGGCTCAGGTATTCCCCTTATAACTTATTGCATGTCCTCTTTACTTTACTTGATCCTATTGCTTGTGCTCTAACTCTTCTTTGTATGTGTCTTTATAGGGAATGGTCGAGCTTGCGCCGATAATCAAGCAGACACTAGCTAGCTCGAGCTGCTCCATTCCCTCGATCGAGCGAGGATCTCTTGTACTTAGCGACCGAGTGACCGATCTCGTAGTCAAAGGTCATGCCTTACAGCAGAAGATCAAGGAGGCGGCTACCCAGGTTAGGGACCTCACCTCCGAGAAAGAGACACTCGAGGGATCCCTCAAGTCCTTTGAGGAGGCGCTCGCTGCTGAGCGAAAGGAGAAGGAAGCCCTTAAAGCTGCCCTAAAGGATGAGGAGGCTAGACAGAAGGCTCTCGAGGCTGCGCTCGAGGACGAGAAGGCGGCTCGAGCACGCGAGAATATTGCTTTCGAGCAGAGAGCTAAACCTCTGATCGATGAGGCTGCTCTCTGGGTGCAGAGGATGGTCTTCCACACCACTGCTGGCCAGCGCTTTCTGCAGAGCTACCGCGAACAAGTGGTGACTGCCTTCAAGCAGTCGCCACAACTTTGAAGGACGTACAAGCGTATGGTGCCGACTGTTTTGGGGCCATCATGTAGCAGGCAGGAGTCCAAATAGCCGCAGACGACTTCGAGGAGTTTGACATGGAGACCATCTGGGCTGCTATGCCTAAGGCCCCCACCAACTACCAGAGTGCCCTCGATCTGCCTACCGACCACGACTGGTGGTCGGGCCTTTCGTGAATAATGATGACCTGCTGAAGCGCAACTTCAAACTGCCTGACGGTTATACTCCTCCCCTTGCTCGTCCAAACCCGCTGTCCGATGCGACCGGGTCAACCTCTAGCTCGAGCCAATCGGTGCAGCAGCAGCTCGAGCTACCTCCGGAGCAAACTCCTAGCGCTGCCAACGTCAATGCTGAGCAGACCTCCCAAGATCCCAATAATGCTACCTCTTGAAGTTGTTGCATTTTACTTTTGCTGAACTTTGTACCCTTTTCCTTCTGAATATGATTTATGTTTGAAGTATGTCGAATATTATTTTTGTTGAAGTGCGCAAAATTTCTTTGCTATGTGTTGATGCATTTATTGATATGTTACCATGTACGTTGCTTTTGTTGTCAACAAGCTTGCGCTGTCGCTATGTGTCGGCATCATGTTCATTGCTTATTTAAATAACACCATTTATCTCCTCGATTAGTTCTAAAGATAGGTTAAATGCCCCTTAACATAATGACTTAAAATGCCACTTAACACATGTCCACCCTCAAAGGGGTGGTCGTTACATGCGACCATCCAGCCTCTCGGCCTTAATCATGATGGATTTTTTGGCTTCGAGCACATGTCCACCCTCAAAGGGTGGTCGTTACATGCGACCATCCAGCCTCTCGGCCTTAATCATGATGGATTTTTTTGTCTTCGAGTACATGTCCACCTTCAAAGGGGTGGTCGTTACATGCGACCATCCAGCCTCTCGGCCTTAATCATGATGGATTTTTTGTCTTCGAGCACATGTCCACCCTCAAAGGGGTAGTCGTTACATGCGACCATCCAGCCTCTCGGCCTTAATCATGATGGATTTTTGTCTTCGAGCACATGTCCACCCTCAAAGGGGTGGTCGTTACATGCGACCATCCAGCCTCTCGGCCTTAATCATGATGGATTTTTGTCTTCGACCAGCCAGTGATTATAAGACACCGCATATGCACCATAGAATAAAGCAACAATTAGGCAAGGTATTGAAAATTACGACTGAAATTTCATTAATCAAAAACTGAGAATTCGATTACATCATTTTTGTGAAAAATTTCCAACAAAAGAAAAAGGAAAAATAAAGAAAAAATTTAAACATAATATTTCTTAAAGTTAGCCACGTTCCATGACCTGGGGAGTGATCTTCCTTCGGCATCTTTGAGCGAGTATGCTCCTCCGCATGAACCTTCTCGACCAGGTATGGTCCTTCACAGTTGGACTCGAGCTTGCCCACATGCTTCAGCACGTCCACCCTTTTCTAGACCAGGTCACACACCTGGAACCTTCTGACCTTCACCTTTCTGTCGTGTGCTGCTCGCATCCTTTGCTTGTACGCCTCGACCCTGATCGAGGCACGTTCTCGAAGATCTTCAATTGTGTCGAGGGCCGCCATCATCAAGTTCTCATTCTGTTCTGGGTCATATGTGCTCGATCTCTGGGATTGGACCTCGATCTCGACCGGAAGTAGCGCCTCCATACCATAAACTAGACTGAATGGTGTTTCTCTCGTGGTAGACCTTGATGTTGTTCGATACGCCCAAAGTACTGGAGTGAGCTCATCAACCCATGCGCCCGACGCCCTCTCTAGTCTCGTCTTCAGGCCATTCAGTATGATTCTGTTGGTCACCTCGACTTGTCCGTTGGCTTGTGGATGAGCGACTGATGCGAAATGCTGCTCGATCTTCATGTCTTCGCACCATGCTCGAATCTGTTTGCCATTGAATTGTGTCCCATTGTCGGACACCAACACCTTGGGGACAACAAACCTGCAGCAAATACTCTTATATAAAAATTGTATGACCTTCCCCTCCGTGATTTTGACCAATGGTTCGGCCTCCACCCATTTCGTAAAGTAATCCACTGCTATGATCAAAAATTTCCTTTGCCTTGTCCCTTGCGGCATTGGCCCCAACAGATCAATGCCCCATTGCTTGAATGGGATAGGGGCACTCATCGTTGTCATTGTCTCGGCTGGCTGGTGGATAAGTGGACCATGTTTCTCGCATTGCAGAAATTTTCTTACCATCTCCTTTGCATTCTCCTTCATATTCGGCCAAAAGTATCCAGCTCTCAAAATTTTTGCCACCAAGGAGCCGGAGCCGACCTTGCTATGTTCGCTACAACACCCTTCATGCGTCTCCCTCAACACATATCGACCTTCCTCCCACGTAACATACCTCAAATGGGGTCCATACGACCGCTTATACAACACCCCTCCATGCTCGAAGAACCTCCTCAACACCTTCATCCCTCCTTCGTTCAATTCCTTCAATATCGAGGCTCTCCAGTCATCAACCTCCTCTATTTCGGCCACCTCACACTCGATCACACTCTTCTCCATGTGCAGCAAAGTTACGCTTCTGCTCTTACAGTCGACCAGATTCTGTGCAATTTTGAATAACAGATCTGCTCGACCGTTCTCCCCTCGAGGTATCTGCACCAGCTCAAATGAGCTAAACTCCTCTCGCAACCTCTTCATCTCCTTCACGTACTTCTGCATCCTTTCCTCTTTTACCTCGAAATCCTCCTGGAATTGGCCCACCACCAGTTGAGAATCAGAATGCACCTGAATCTTTCGAGCTCCTCCCGCCATAGCCAACTGCATTCCCTTAATGACCGCCTCATACTCCGCCTCATTGTTCGACACCCGGCACCCTACTTTGACCGCGAACTCTAAACTATCTCCTTTAGGTGAAATTAACACGATGCCCAAGCCTCCTCCAACTCTCGACACCGAGCCATCCACAAACATCTGCCAAAAACCTTCTACCTCCTCCTCTACTTTCGTACCTCCTGTATGAAATCAGCCAACTTCTGTGCCTTGATCGCCCTCCTAGGCTCATATGTTATCGTGTATTCGCTCAGCTCGACTGCCCATTTCACTAGTCGACCCGATACAGAGGGTCGACCTAAAGTTTCTCCAGTGGCATGTTCGTTCTCACCTTCACCTTATGGCCCAGAAAATAAGGCCTCAACTTCCTCACCGTGACCACCACTGCTAAGGCACACTTCTCGATCTCCGAATATCTTCTCTATGCCCGTTGCATCACCCTACTCACATAATAGATCGAAAACTGCACCGTGCCCTCTTCCCACAACAACACCAAACTTACCGCCTTTTCCCCGATCGATATGTATAGCACAAGGTCCTCCCCATGGATCGGCTTGGCCAACAGGGTAGGTTGGTCAACACCTTCTGCAACTCCTCGAACGAATTTTGGGCCTCCTCTGTCCACTGGAATTTCGAGCTCTTCCTCAGTGTTTGGAACAGGGGACCACTCTTCTCCGCTACCTTCGATATGAACCGGCTTAAACCCGCGATCCGGCCCGTCAAGATCTGCACCTCCTTCACCTTCGTGGGCGGTTTCATCTCGATCACTGCCATTACCTTTTCCGGGTTCACCTCGATGCCCCTCTTCATCACAATATAACCCAGGAATTTTCCCAACTTCACTCTGAAAGAACACTTAGCAGGATTCAACTTCATGCCATATCTCCGCAAAGTCAAGAACGTCTCCTTCAAATCATTCACGTGATCGGCCTCCTTCTTACTTTTCACCAACATATCATCGACATAAATCTCCATATTTCTCCCCAGTTGTTCCTTGAAGATATTATCGACCAACCTTTGATATGTTGCACCCGCATTCTTCAAGCCAAAAGGCATCACCATGTAACAATAAGTGCCCCTGCTCGTAACAAAGCTCACTCTCTTCCTGTCCTCCCGAGCCAACGGAATCTGGTGATATCCCTGGGATGCATCCATCAGACTGAGTAACTCACATCTGGCAGTGGAATCGACCAGCTGGTCGATCCTAGGCAATGGTTATAGATCTTTTGTGCACGCCTTATTTAAATCACAAAAATCAATGCACATCCTTCACTTACCCCCAGACTTAGACACCATCACAGTATTGGATCTCCTTAACATGACCCGCCTTCAACAACTTCTCGACCTCCTGCTCGATCACTTTATCCATCTCCGCTCCATGGTGCCTTCTTTTCTGTTTCACTGGCCTCACAGAAAGATCGATATTCAACCTGTGTTCGATTACCTCCGCCTTTATACCCGTCAACTCCTCCACGGTATACGCGAAAACATCTGCAAACTCCCTTATCAACCCAATCAACTTCGACTTTATGGGCTCCTCCAACTCCTTCCCTATTCGAAACTTCTTTTCCTCGCAACCTTCTATCATTTGAATCTCCTCGATCTCACCCCCTGGCTGCATCTCCGCTTTCTCCTTCCCTTTATCCACCTTTTCATTTTCCTCCTTCGACCTCGAACTCCCAGGTCGATTCAATGTTCCCTCTTCTGACTTCACCTGCTTCCTTGAGAGCTGCTTATTGTTGCTCACAGTGGTTTGATAACAGCTCCTCGAGGTAAGCTGATCTCCTGCAACCTCACCAACGTTTTCGCCCACTGGATATTTAATCGTCATATGGTACGTCGATACGACCGCCTGGAATGCATTCAAACTGGTCTTCCCCATTATGATGATGTACGATGACTTCGCTCCCAAGACCACGAACCTCACCATCCTCACCTTCCTTGTCGCCCCTTGCCCCAAGGCGACAGATAGACCCACCTCTCTCATTGGCATCACCTCACCTCCATTAAATCTGTATAAGGACATGGTCACCGGCTTCAGCTCGAGATTGAGCTCCTTATTTAACTGCACAAAACAATCGTAAAACATTACATCCACCGAACTCCCAGTATCAATGAACACTCTCTTCACATCAAAGTCTACCACCTCCGCCGTAATCACCAATGCATCATTGTGGGGAAACACCACTCCCTCAGCATCCTCTGCCCGAAAACTTATTTCCGGCATTTGAGCAGTAATCCCCACCTCCTCTCTCTTCCTCTTCATCGCTCGAACATGCCCCTTCCTCTCATTGTTCGAGTCCCCATCAGTTGGGCCTCCCGAAATCATATATATCGTCCCTCTCTTCACAAGACCATGATCCTCCTGTCCTCCTCGATCTCTGCCCCCTCGTCTCCTCTTTTCTCCAACACCTCCTCGATCACCTCTTCCTCCTCGAGGTTCATCTTCCTCATCGTCATCTCAATCACTCCGCTTTACCGAATCATCCAGGCATTTCCCTTTATCCTTCCCCTTCACCTTGTCCTTATACACAAACTCCTTGAGATGCCCTGCCCGAATGAGGTGCTCGATCTCATCTTTGAGGTGCCTGCACTTCTCTGTTGTATGCCCGTAATCTTTATGAAAACAGCAGTACTTCTTCGACCTAGGCTTTGTCGGCCCTTCATGCCTCGACCTAGACCACGTCACATCCTTGTCCTCTATCTTCTTCTCAATGGACACCAACACCTCTCCCATCTTTGTGTTCAGCGGTGTAAAGTTATGGAACCGCTTCTCTCCATATACTGGTCGATCCTTCCATCTATCCTCCCGTCCTCGATTCATTCTGCCACGCCCTTCTCTCCTGGGCGATCTCCTCCTTGGCGACACCCTACTAGGCGAGTTCGCCCTCCCCTTCTTGGGCTCTGGCTTAGCTAACTCCTCCAACTCAGCAAACTCCGCCTCCGTCTCCTCCAGATTAATATACTTCTTGCACCTCTTCAGCACATCGTCATACGTACGAGCATGGGTTTTGGCTGAGGATGTTCGACAGGGCCATGCTCGTAAACTCCTTATCAACCCTCCAGCCTTCACCTCGTCAGCGACTGTGGGGATCTCCAAACAAGTTTGATTATATCGAGCCACATACTTGCGCAAGGACTCTTTCTCTCCCTGCCTCATGGCCATCAAAGTCAAATACGTCTTCTCTTGCGCCACAGCACTCGCATATTGGGTCATCAGCTTCTCCGCGAAATCATCGAAATCCTTGATCGATCCATGAGGGAGCTGCTGAAACCAGTCGAGCACACCTCTTCTCAAGGTCGACAAGAACGCCCTGCAACTAACAGAATCAGAATAACCATGTAACACAGCCAAGTTCTCAAACGCCCTTACATGCCTCGATGGGTCAGAAGTCCCATCGAACACCAAGCTCATGTCCCTGAAATTCGCTGGTAACGGTGCAGCCAAGATTTCTCCCGAGAACGGGTGTCCTCGAGCACGCCTCTCAAGACGACCATCCATCTTGGCATGCATCTGTCTCACCTGCTCTGCGAGTCTTTCCACCTCCCGATCTCGCAGAGCTCCATCTCCTCCATAACTAGACACATCCTCAACCACCATCGTCGGCCCAACAGCCACTCGAGAAAGGCTTTGGGTGACCTGCTGGACCGCTTGTGCCGCTGTGTTGGCCATCATCTGCTGCATCTCTTGCCTAGTCATCACCACCTGCTGACCGAGGTGCTGCTCCTCCACCTGCGACGGTGCTGCTCCCTGCACCACCGCTCCTTGCTGCGGCGCCACAGCCAGATCTGGCTGCAACGGCGTTGGGATCGCCACTCCATGAGCTGTACGGGCCTCCTGAGCTCTGCTTGAGCCCACATCGGCTTCCAACTGTACCGGTGTGACCCCCACACCTTGCGGAATAGGAATCAAAGTCACCGGTGTAGGTATAGGTCCAGAGAAGCCCGGAGGGGGGCTTGCTCCGGACGGCCTCGTCATCGTCCACACCTCGTCGAACAATGCTTGCAAATCTCTCCTAGGAATTCCGTCCGCCATAGCTACCATGCTTTGATAATCTCAGCACACCACTTTTCAAACAAAAGTCCCACAGACGGCACCAAATGGTAACGCAAAACACTTCGACTGACTTGAAATCGGCTCGTCTTCCTCCTTCCCGCCGGTAGAACGCTGCGTACCTGCAAAGAACTCTCACACCGAGGGGTTTTTTCGGTGAAGAGCCTCCGATGCATAAGTAAGTATGTGTTTCACTCAATTCTCCAAAGTAAGAATATAGATAAATCGTAAGTTACAAGAAAAGACTCACTCATATATATATAGAAGTGAGATACCTGCCCTAGGAGCTGCCCGGATCTTGTGAGCTGTCCTACCTGCGCTGCCCGTCCGTACACACACAGTGTGCGTGTGTCAGAGGTGTCAGAGGTGGTTATCGCCACTATTGCTCTGCACCAATGTACTCTCGCCACGTGTCCCTCTGAGCAGAGGGAGATTATTCTCTGCACATTCCGTTAGGATCTTCTGAGGAAGCCCACGCGCTTTCTCGTGTTCAAGCCACGCTCTCGATTACTCTTCACCTGTCAAGTGCTCGATCTGACCGAGTCCCCCTTCGCTAGGTCGATCATCGACCAGTTCTGCTATCTTGCTCGATCATTTCCCTTTTGGTCGACTATCGCTCGACCAATACAATTTTCCCGACATTGAGCTTGCTCGACCAATGTGGTAAACCGGTCTATTCTTTAGGCATATAATATCCCATATCAAGCCTAATGATGAGAAAATACATTGTAACACCCCTTACTTATCTTTTGAAAATCTTTGTTTTTATACTTAAAAAATGATTTTCATAAACAAATTGACACGTAAGGCACTACAACGAAACATCTCCTTCTAAACTTGCGGAACTTCTTAACTTTAAAAACTTAACTCAAATAGTTGTAGGATCTCAACTTCTCAAATGCTAACTCAACATGCTCAACTGCTAACTCATAATCAAAGTCAATAATAAAATAAAACATATCATAATCTCAAGTCAAATGAACTAAATTAACATGCTAAGAAAAGAAGTCTAGAACCCAAATAATAAGCAAATATCTCAATACTCATAAACATCAAATTGTTAAAAAACATGACCATTCCACCATCCCGTGTCCCGCCACAAATTCGATCAACCTGAAAAAGGAGTAAATGAGGGGTCGCCTAAGGTTGAGCGTGTCACGAGGATGTCGCAGGTGCACGATGTCGGGTCGCTGGTAGTCTACGTCTTTGGGCGCGAGGATGTCGAGGGTCGCACGGGTTGCAGAGAGTAGCAGACATTGGGTCTCTAGGGAGTAGCGAAGCGGCGTTACGAGGTTGCTGGTAAGAAGTAGGTTGCGTTGGGGCGTCTCCTGTGAACTAAAGTCGTCTCTGCGCGGCTGTGCACAGTGGTGATCGGTGGCTGACGGTGGTCGGGTGCTCGACTAACTAAAGATCTTCTATTGAATTACCTAACACCTCTAGAAGTCCCTGGGTGGGAAGGGGAATCTAGATATCTCTATGTGTGTTATGTCTTGTTGCAAGGCTGGAGAAGAGGTGTATTTATAGCGGACTAGGTTTATTACGTGAAGTTGTCCTTATAACAAATTGAGCAACGAATAGTTCTTATTTTACTTAACTCAAAATTCAACTAAACTCTTTTTAATATTATCTATATAATTAAATAATATCAATCAATCATTATTACACATCATATCAACTTTAATTCTATATTCATATATTTTTAACTATATATCATTTTCAATTATCCATCACCTACTTCTAAATCATAACAACTTTAATCGTTACATTTTAAAAATATCCAACTGCGCCATAAATATTTCTGTATTGTGATTTTTTTAGAGATTCTGACAAAAAATTTATTTTATACATAAGATCCACTTCATTCAGTTCTATTTATTTTTTTTTATTTTTATTTTTTTATTTATATTAGTCTTCGAGCCCCAGATCAGAGTATTATGGGGATCCAAATTCCACAAAATACATTGAGTTTTTTTCTTAAACGCCTTGTAATATTAATATAACTCAAAAAGAGTACAACATGTAACCAATTAGTTACAGGGGCCATCTTAACTGTCAAGTGACAAAAAGAGACTAACCACAGAGGAGTTTTTAACAACAGAGCTCCCTCTCCACAGGAATCAACCCTACAAAACACCCAAACAAACGGGATAGAAAAACTCCATAAAGGGGTTTGAACTACTCCATATAATAGACTAAAGAACTCCACCATGGGAGACTAACAAGTAAACAAACAACAAAATGCAGAAAAAAAAAGAAAAAAAAAAGGAAAAAAACATAGCTAAATAAAGAAAAATAACTATAGGCAAAATTAAAGCCCTCTCAGCAACCCTCAAGCTCGGCTCTCTACACCAAGCAACACCAACATCCCAAAATGACCAAACGAAGAGAAAGGAAAAAACAAGAGACTTACGGGTGCAACCACAGACAATATGAATCGTTCGTTGATTATGTTGTTTCTATATATCTTGTATCATATCACATATCAAGGTCCCAATACAACACAATTCAACTAAAAGAATGTATCATATCAAAATAATTTCTGAAGATAGAGAACGCATTTCAAACATTCAATTTCACATTTCCAATATGATAGATCTAATTTTTACATCAACTAAACTTCTTTACAAATAAAGCCATACATCAAATAACACACATGTTAGTGTATATACTGAAAGCTTGGCTTTAAATGTGATTCACACTATTATGTTGAATGAGAATTCATGTTTGATTAAATAAAGTTTTATGTTCTATTTGCGTTTAGATAAATGGTTTATCGCAGATGGACAGAAGATCATTTATCGGTTACTTGCGTAACATAAACAATTGATTCACAACCTAGATAGAAAACAATCCATTGGAATGGTTGTAGTGTGAACGGTATTGATCTGGACTGATTAGTCACATTAGTACACATTGGTGTATTGAATAAATCCCATAGAGGAGCAGTTCGTTTTATACCGATTGTCATAAACGAATTAAACTTCGGTTAATTATTGTGTTCTCTTAACTCGTAAGATATAAACAAACACATGTATGTTGTAAGTACGACTGTCATTCAACAAGGTGAGGTTTATTGATATAGGCCAATAACTGTCTGGATTGGGTAGTGATTCCTACATGACATGATGTTCTGTTATAATATTTACAGTCACTATGTACTTCACATAGTTGAGGTTTGATGATGTCCCCGAAGTGAGTTCAGAATGATTATTATGTTAAACCCTGCAGGTGGATTAAATTCCGACATAATAATAATGATTGAACGGTGCTAGCTCTGGATCAAGAAGTCAATTAATTTAATTATCAATAATTAAATAAATTGTCGGACATTATATCTTAAGCATGGAGAGATAATTCGAGTATATTAGAAAATGCAGCTCAAATCGTAAAGTAAGAATTAAATTGGGAGTATTCAATAATATTACTTTAGTGGAATGACTGCATTATTCCTATTCGGCTTTGTAGGCTTAGCATGTTAGTCTAGTCCTAATAGGAGAAGCCAATTTAATGCCTCCTTAGGGTCCCTATTGAAGCCTATTGATACACCTCTTCTCTTGTCTTCCAAGACATAAAACACATAGAGATATCTACATTCTCCTTCCCACCAAAGGAGTTCTAGAGGTGTTATGTAATTCAAGAGAAGGCCTTAGGGTAGTCGAGCACTCGAGCGAAGCCGAGCACCCGACCACTGTCGGCCACCGTGCATCATCGGTCACCATCGAGCACCGTCGCGTGAGACGACCCGAGTTCACCGATGATGTCCAACGACGACCTGCTCCATCGTAGCGCCCAGTCTACACCGCATCGCTGCTCCTGAAGATCACCCACTGCACCTGCATGCGACCCGAGATGCTAAGACCTAATGCGAGATGCTCTCCCGGAGACGATGCTTGCAGCGACCCGACGCTGAGTCAACCCGTGACAATCATGCTCGACGCCCAGCGACTAGATGTGACTTGAGACGTACTTCTCAACACCGTACGCGACCATCCTACCGCGTCCGCATGTAGCGACTCGCGTAGTCCCGTGAAGGCCCGTCCAGTAGCCTAACGGACTTTGTGATCAGATGATCTCTTCCAAAGAAAATCTACGTCTCAGAGTCGATAAAAGTATTAAACCGTGAGTCTTCTACTTTTACCTATAGATCCGCTGCACATAGGTATTTTTGTTGTTAACTTTATAACTTCACATTAGCGACGATCCTTAGAGATCTCAACATGAAGGTATCAAAGCTCATGTTTAATGCATTTCTGTGCAAAGTTCAAATTTTTAAGGCTTACATGAATTATGTGTGTTCAAGCGCAACCATAAATTGGATTATCCATATATGTGTGCATAACTCAGTTTTGCAGGAGTAGTATAATCCACTATTATTGCATATGTGATTCTATGTGCTTGATGTGATGCGATTTAATTTTATTGCATGATTTAAGTTTTAATACCTCGGGCATGTTGAGGATGATGGTTGTATGTTTGTAATAATTATTCGCCCGGTGGGACAACATAGAGATTTATTCGCTTTCTTAGACAAACATGTAAACCCATCCATGAGTCTAGGATCAAAATTGTAATTTTTTATTTTATTAATATTTTGATCGTGATCGTGTGCAGGTGCTTGGCAGCATACTGCCGAGGTTTCCCAGGCGCAAGGCTCACAGCGACCCGACACACGAGTTTTTTGTGGGTCTCCGGCAATCGACGAATGTGCTCGGGCACAGGAAAGCACGCGAGCAGGTCGTCGCGCTCGACGCAACAGTGACTGTGCGAAAGAGTTGCCGGTGCGCGCCCGAGCATGGCGCGACCTTCCCGTCGCGCACGTGTAGCAGCTGATGTGAACCCGACAGCCACTCCACGGCTGACGACCATCAGGAACTTTTAGAAGGCACTCGACGACTTCGCCATCAAGGAAATCGACATCACGAGGAGCATGCTAAGCGTTGTGATAAATTCATCAGAGATTGTGAGGATGAGTTCGCCACAGTGCAGACGTCTTTCCCTTTGTCGGTGTACGCTGAGAGGATAACCGATAAGATCAACAACTTCCTTGTATTTGTGGGTTTTTTTTTCCTCTATGATCCCTTCAGTTTTGGATGAGTGGAGAATCTTTTTGTTTAAGACAAATTAACTCTTTTAATTATTGTTTATGTGAAATTAAGTTTAGATGTTCGTATATATATAAAACCTTTCTAAAAAATATTTGGATGTGTATTGGCGAAAGGACATAACTAGGTCTTTTAAGTTTCTCATTTACACATATGCGAATTCATCAGAGATAGTGAGGATGAGTTCGCCACAGTGGAGACGCCTTTCCCTTTGTCGGTGTACGTTGAGAGGATAACCGATAAGATCAACAACTTCCTTGTATTTGTGGGTTTTTTTTTTCTCTATGATCCCTTCAGTTTCGGATGAGTGGAGAGAGGAGAGATTTTTATGCTAAATGATTAATCTTTTTGTTTAAGACAAATTAACTCTTTTAATTATCGTTTATGTGAAATTAAGTTTAGATGTTCGTAAATATATAAAACTTTTCTAAAGTATATTTGGATGTGTATTGGCGAAAGGACATAACTCGGTCTTTTAAGTTTCTCATTTACACATATGCGACAATACTTTTCAAATCCCAAAAGTCGTTCCATTGTAATTTATAATCCATATATGGAATTGCTTTCATCAGGTAATGCGCCACTTTATTTTCTCTCTCCATTTATTGTAGGCAGTGAAAAAATTAAATGAAAATAGAAGCATGTGGTATATCTAACCTCATTCCTAAAAAATTGATGGAATCTATCTCTCGATTCCTAATTATTCTCTATATAAAAAAAATAAAAATCCACATTTAAAACCATTTTCTCTCATGTCCTTCTCTTATCAGCTCTCAATATTTTGTCTTTCGAATTCTTCTCATATTAATTCAATTGCAAAATTGAGTCAAGTGTAAAATATCAACCACATTAAAATTGAATTAAAGAAAACTCCAAAAGTAATCACTACGTAAAAATTTAATATACCATAATTTCTCTTATCAACTCTCAAAAGTAGAGTAAGTTTATATCACAAATCAACCAAAATGAGAAATAAATAAAAACATCCACTAAATAAACCATTAATATTCACTAGATCGAAAAAAGAACCATAAATATTCACTAGGTAAACAAAAGAAAAGGCAAACTACATTTTTTTTATTTAATGCAACATAATTGAAAAACAAACTCTTCATAAACAATATTGGGGGTGTATTTTTATTTTTCTATTGGTTGATTATTAGTTTCAATGAATTTTTTTTTATTTATTTTATAGTCACTGATTTGCTAATAAGATTATAAACCATTTTTATATGAAACAAGAAAAAAATTGTTGAATTTATTATTTTTTTGCGGCCTAATATTACTTTTTTTTGTTTGTTCCTTTAGTTTTTTTATTTTATTTTTTGTGCATGTGATAACGAGTATAAAAATTAATAATTTAAAAATAAATACGATAAAATCTAATGAAAAATAGCAAAAATAACATCTTTTAGTTTTAAAGTATCTAAAAAAATTTAAGGAAATCATCAAGATATTGGCAACATCTCCAAACACAACTCTTATGGCATGATTGGTATAATGGAATGGAATTTTGTAGGAATAGAATGAATTAAGGAATGGAATGATTATGGGAATGGAAAGAAACAAGTTTTGTCATTGATGCGTTTGGTATGCAGAAAGAATATGTCTTGAATTGAATGACATTATTATTTTTTATTATAAAAATAAATAAAAGCTTTTCTTAAAAATAATTTACTTTTAATAAATTATATATAAATGCTTTTTAATAATATATAAAAATAAAATAATATATTTTTAATATTATATATTTTATTTTTTAATTAAAAAATATATAAAATCAAGTTTTCAATTTTTTATTTGAATTCTATTTTTTAAAATAATATATTTTTAATAATATTTAAAAATAAAAAGTAATATATTTTTAATAATATATATTTTTATATTTTTCAATAATATATTTTTAATAATATATTTTTAAAAGAAATATATTTTTAATATACAAAAAATAATATATTTTTAATAATATATAAAAATAAATAATATATTTTTAAATTATATATAAATGCTTTTATTTAGTTTTATTTTTATATAAGTATTTAATATATCTAATTAAAAAATAAATAAAAGTAGGTTTTCAATTTTTTTATTTAAATTTTATTTTTTAAAATAATTTTATTTAATATATTTTAATCATGATTTATAATATATATTATATATTAATTTTTTTATTATTATTTGTTAATTTTATTTTTTTTAAAATTGATTTCTACATAAACGGGAATGAGAAAACCTTCCATTTACTATGGAATGACTAATCCCATGGAGATGGGTTTTGCCATTCCCATTGGAATGGTCATTCATTTTCAAAAAATATATCAATCATGGGATAAGGAATGAATAAAGGAATGATCATTTCATTCTCATATCATTCCTTCTACCAATCAAGACATTAATGTTTTTTATATTTGTAGTTTATTTGTAGTTTATCTTATGTAAAGCTTTTAGTTTATTTGTAGTTTATCTTATGTAAACCTTTTAGTTTATTTGTAGTTTATCTTATGTAAACCTTTTAGTTTATTTGTAAGTTTATTAAAAACAAACTTAAAACTTTTATTTTTTCTCAAGTTTATTATTTATTTTTTTACTAAAAAGGTATAAAATTAAATAAGAAATATAAAAAAAAAAAAAGGTGTCCAGCCATAGCAATTTTGCTATGGAGCCATCGAATGGCTCCGCTTATGGAGTCATCCACACTTATTCACCAATAGTGTATTGACACGTGTCCTGCAATAAATACACTTTGGACAAATGTCAATACATTAAGTGGTGGATGGCTCCATAAAAAAACCATATGATGGCTCTATAAAATTTTTGCCAGCCATAGTTTTAGTTGCAGGTATACTATGGAGCTCTCATACAACATATATCAACCTCTGTTCCTAATTCTAACCCTAACGCCCAAAATTTTGTCGTGAGCAACCCTAATTATAACATAGAGCATTTTTTTAACTTAGATCTACCTCAGTCCCTTGCACCGCCGTTGGTGGACGTCAAAATCGGGGCCATCGAAATCGTCGTTGATAACTGGGTCCGACAACCCAACCCTCAAACTTGGTCGCGGCCCGAATCTGTACTCGACGAACCCCAGAAATCGAGTCAGTGGCCCGAATCGATGTCCGCCAAGCTTGGTTGTTGTACCTCTCTCTGGTGATTGCCATTCCGGCCGATCTAAGAAGAACAGAGAACAAGATACGGGATGGGAGATTGTATATATATGAAGTGTTGGTGTGTGCGTGTGGTTCTGTGAAGTGATAAGTAAAGAGAGGAGAGAAATTGAACGAGTTTAATTGGGATGGAGAAGATGAAGAATACACTGGAAAAGTGTTATTAAGAAACTAAAAATCTCATTCAAGTGGAAAGGTGAAGTCTGATTTGGTAACAAAAATATTTTGTCATTAAATAGGAAAAAGAAACTTAAGCAACAGTCATTAAATAGGTAATTTTCTCATGTGTATTAGCCAATTTGAAACGGGCCTTCTCAAATATATTGTATGTAATGGGCTTTGACCCAAGTACCCAACCCATCAGGAACAATTTAATTGCCGTACCCTATTTAAAGTAGAAGATTCCAAGTTTCAAGTCGCACCAGCGAGAGACGAGCCGAGGAGAGGAGAGAACGACTGAGAGAGAAGAGGAGCAATGGCAGACGAGGAATACGAGATGGACGGAGGGTTCGTACAAAGTCTCCATCTCCCTATGAACTCATCGCTCATTATTCCAACCTACTTACCCTAATTTAACCGAACAGATATTGCTTTTCATTTTTTAAGAAAAGATATCTAGGGTTTTATTGTACTATACTTAACAAGAAAACCTTGATTCCATGCAGGTACGAGGATGAGCCCATGGATCCCGAGCCTGATGTAAGTGTGCTTATTATCTTTTTAATTCGAATTATTCATTTGTACCGTCAAGCTTTGTTGTTATGGTGTATGATTTGGGTTCGCTCGGTAATTAACAGGAAGGGGCGGAACTGGAAGAAGAAAACAACGAGGATGCTCCAGATCCTATTGAAGGCGAGGGTGAAGATAAGGAGGACCAAGAGCCGGTAGAACGCCCTCGGAAAACCTCCAAATATATGACCAAGTACGAGCGGGCCCGGATTTTGGGCACGAGGGCACTGCAGATTAGGTCTGCTTTCAACGTATTTTTTTTTAATTTTATTTTTTATTTTTGTGGTGTGTGTGTGTTTAGCTTGAGATGTGATTTTAGTGACTTTGTGGAGGGTTTTGTATTGACAGCATGAATGCACCCGTGATGGTGGAGTTGGAGGGTGAAACAGACCCATTGGAGGTGAAGTATTATGGATCTTCCTTTGGAAAGTCAACATTTTTTTTCTTTAATTGCATATTATGGTTTCGTCTTGGGTATTGGGGTATTTGTGTTAATTTTCTGGAACAGAGCAGCTATGGTTTACTATTGAGTTATGTAATGGTTAAGTTGCCTGTGGACTGTTTGGATCTTTTCTTAGGTAGTTAAGCTTGTGTACTTGTTGTTACTCCCTTTTGAATATCTTATCTCAATAGATCCACAAGATATAATTTGCAATAATAGAAATTAAAATGTGGACCAGTAACTTTAGAGTGTGAGTTTCTTCTGTTAATCGGTCTGCTGAAATCTGTTGAAGACATTGTTGTTCATTTTACGTATGAGCACTGTGGTTTTTCCCAAACTCCGATTTTCTGATTTTTCGGAGTACTGACTGTGCAGCATATGTTCGAAAATATTTGTGTTTCACAAAAACCACTTAGCTATTAATATTGGAACTGCTGTAACTGAGATGTGGCTATTGGTGGCATAAACTTATCGGCCCGCTTATCCGAGCATTGGTGATTTTTTTTATACATTTTATATATAAGTGCAATTAAGAGTGCTAAATAGCTGTGCAATGGGGATGTACTTGGACCAATCAGCTCAATTATATGCATAATAGGTTATCCCTGAACCGAACTTGTGCTAAATTTTGTCTGAAAGACTGGAAGGTTAGGATTTTTTTGTTTTTTTTTTTTTTTTTTTTCTAATACCCATCAGTTTCAAATTCCAAAACTAAATACTCGAGTCTTTGCACTTGTGAAGTTCTTATTTGTCTTGAATATTTGTAAAATTCGTGTGCTTGATGATTTTTGCTACTATTGGACATTAGTTTTGTTTTTGTTTCTGTTTACAGGGTAGTATGCAATCTTTTATGATGATTGTGTCTTGCCTTGTGAAAATGAAAGTTGTATTGTAATTCATATCTGTCATGCAGCCTCGAATTTGTATGAGATTGGTGGGATAGTCTATACTGTATATTTGTCTTTCTTGAAGCAGCTATGCACATGGTATTCTGGATTTTTTCTAAATGTCTTATCTGTTTTATTTTTCCTTTCAGATTGCAATGAAGGAATTGCGAGAGCGAAAAATACCCTTCACTATTCGTCGTTACCTTCCTGATGGAAGGTGAGATCTTTCAGTTTTGAGGGGTGGTTTCTATCTGTTTGTTTCTCAACGTTATGATATTTTATTTTATGCTAAAATTTACAGCTATGAAGACTGGGGTGTGGATGAATTGATCGTGGAGGACTCATGGAAAAGGCAAGTTGGAGGAGATTGAGCTGGCCGTCTATTATGATTATCTTGTCCAACTTCAGACCGTAGTAATATGATTTAAGCTTATAGACGAGACAAATTGGAATCATATGAATTCCTTTCAGGGACTTGTGTGGTTGTAAGCGGATTGGTATTAAATTGGCAGATTGAATCTCATAAAAAGATTGAACCGATAAATTTGCTTATTTGCTTTTCCGCAAAGAGATTTGAATAGTTTTTTAGCTCAAAATGGAAATTTTAAACAACTTAAATAGATGTGTGTTTAGGTAAAGAATATTCAAAAAAACATCACAGCCCGAGTTTTCCAAAAAAATTATACAAACTGTTATTTAAAGGGTTATAAATTGTTATTTACTAAAAGGTTACAAATCATTAATACAATTGGCTAGTTAAATTATTTAATACAAATACTTTCAACGTCATATTTAATTACCTAGTCAAATTAGTTGTTACAAATACTTCCCAACTTATTGGCATATTCAAAATTATTTAATACAAACAACGTCCTATTTAATTACCTAGTCAAATTAGTTGTTACAAATACTTCCCAACTTATTGGCATATTCAACTGACTATTGATATGTGGAGGAACTGATTAAGGGTTAGAGAGAGCCTTCAATTGGGGGTGAGATTCCAAGTAGGAAGTGGTCACTAAATATGGGGTAGTTCGTAATCCTTATTTCAAACCAGTTTGTTGTTTTCCTAGTGATAGGTGTAGATTTAGGTGGGTTGTTTAGCTGATGCAAAAGGGAGATAGAGATGTAGTGTACCAAACTTTCAACCCTATGGATGCTCTAGCCATAGTGAGAGTGCCAATTAGTCAGACAAGTTGCCAAAGGTTTAGATGATAGTTGGTTTGACACTGGGAAAAACATGGCAAACTTTATTGTTAAATCAACTCACCAGTTAGTTTTGGCTCAAAAAACAATGAGAGAAAACTTAGGAAATCTAAGCACATCAAGTGGACAGATGGCAAGGTTATGGATTAAGACTTGGAAACTTCCTATAAAACATAAGTTGAAAACCTCATTTGGATGTGTTGGAATGAATATTTGAGTACAAATGTACAATTGGAGAGAAGAGGAATGGATGTGGAGTTGTTTGTGAAATCTATGGAGAAGGGATTGAAGATCAGGAGCATATATTCTTCAAGTGTCCTAGAGCTGTATTATGTTGGCATTTGATTGGTGTGAGCTGGGACATTCTTAATCATAGGGATTGCAGATTTAAAGATTAGTGGATGGAGGTCTGTAAATACTTCAAAACCAATTATATGGTGGATAGAGTGTGTCTATCTATTTACTTGATCTGGTGGATCTGAAAATCAAGAAATGGATGGAAGTTTATGAAGGAATGAAAGGAAGAGAGGTATACGGTGGAAGGAGCAAATGATGAGTTGATTGAATTCAACATGGTGAGTTTTAAGAATGTTTCTGAGGTGGAGAAAGGACAGAGTCTGGTTTCTGCACTTGAAGGGAAATTTTCCAAGGAGGTAAGACAAAGTTCCTTTCTATCAGTGCCTCATGCTCTTCTGTTGGCAGATCGGGGTTAGGGGGTGTAGCCAGGCATGATAGAGTGGTTGTGGAGAAATGGTCAGAGTCTGTAGGTTTTGAAGGCAATAAAAGGAAATTTGATCTGATAGCTCTCAAATGGGGCCTGGTGAAATTGGAGGAGTAGGGTTGGAAGAAGATAGTTTGCAGAGTTGCTGATAAAGGGCTAGTATCTTTGCTGCTGAAGCTTGACTAAATCTGTTGTTTTAATTTTCTTGTGATTGCGGACATTTGTGTATTGTTATCTAATCTTGTCTGTTGTAGCTTTGTTTTGGACCTTCATTATAGTTGTGTAGTTTCTTTTTTAGTCGAGAGGGCTTTGCAAGGGGAATGGTGTTCATTTCCCCGTTGGTTACCATTTTATTCAGGATTTGTAAAAGATGGTGGTAACGCAAAACACTCCAACCGGCTTGAAATCGGTTTGCTTCCTTCTTCCTCGCCGATAGAACGCCGCGCTCCTGCACAGAACTCTCACACCGGAGGGGTTTTCCGGTGAAGAGCCTCCGATGCTTAAGTCAGTATATGTTTGTTCAATTTTCCAAAGTAGAGAATGGATAAATCGTAAACCCTAAGAAAAGACCCACTCCTCTATATATAGGAGTGAGATACCTGCCCTAAGAGCTGCCCGGATATTTGGTGAGCTGTCCTGCCCGCGCTGCACGTCCGTACACACGCAGTACGTGTATTGTCAGAAATGTCAGGAACGTCAGAGGTGGTTATTGCCACTATTACTCTGCGCCACTAGGTTCTCGCCACGTGTCCCCTTTTGAGTTGAGGGGAAATATTCCTTTGCGTGGGCCGTTGGGATCACCCACGCGCCTACTCACGTTCAGGTCACGCTCTCGACTGCTTCCTTCCTGCTACGTGCTCGATATGATCGAGCTCCCCCTCGCTAGGTCGATCCTCGACCAACCCTGCCATTCTGCTCGATCTCTTCTGCTTTGGTCGATCATCCTTCAACCCACGTGGTTTTCTCCCAACTTATGCCGGTTTGTCCGACGTGATGGGCCGGTCTGTTCTTTAGTCAGATGATATCCATATCATCTAGTCCCCCCCAGTCTGGTCGAGTCTGAATGACTCGATCTAAGAGTGAGTCCGAGCTATCTTCTTCGTTCTACGCATTTTTTCCGATTATTTTTGTCGGTGTCGCCTTCTGGTCTTCTCTCTCGATCACTCTTGTTGATGTTGTTACCTTTCCTCGACCACGTGGTTTCTTTTATTGCATGCTATGATCGCTTTTCATCTCTCTTTATTATTAGCGCGATTTCCGCCTGCCACATGTCCTCCTTCTCTGTACCTCTAATCATCACGTCTTCTCGCGATTTGTGCCGCTCCGATATCTACGCCTCTTTAATTGTTTCCGCCGTTGGATCTTCCTTTATCTAACGGTCCTATTCTCCCAACTCTTCACCTTATTCAGTTGTACTCCTATAAATACGATACTTAGTCATTTTTGCAGCTTTTCTCACCTTTGCGATTTTGAATCTCCTTTGCGCTCCGCACTTTCTTTCTGCAGACTGCTCTTGCCTACTCTCAACGCCTGTTCAAGCACTTTCCGGCAACCACTTCTCCACCGCGACCATGAGTAAGTCTCCTGTGCTCCAATTTTATATTTATGCGTGTTTATCTTGTCAATTTTTCGATTTTCCTGTTACTTCTTCCTTTTCCCCAATTCTTCTCGCTTCGCTTGCGGCCAAAAGACCCACCTTTCTTGCTTTTCGAAACCCTAATTCTTCTTCTTTTCCCCTCAATTTTTTGTTCTACTTTTTCAGATTCTGCCGATTCTAACGCATCGAGCCGTCCGTTCAGTGAGGATGAGACAAGCGCGTCGTCTTTCCCTCTTCGCCAGCCTGTCCCTCACTCACCTCTCGCTCTGTTGAGGAAATCTACAATCCCATTCCCATCAGCATTTTACGCCCTTCCGACCACGCCACACCTTCTCCTTCTTGCCCATCTACTCGTCTGATTGACGAATCAGATGAGGATACCCTCGATCACATCCCTCTAAGGCGCCGCCGACCGGCGTTCGGGGCTTCTGACGCCGCCGAGGAGGCTCTCGATGCTGCCGAGACCGCTGCTGAGGATGATGAAGATACTGTTCCTCTCTCTCGCCACTCTGTGTTTGCCAAAGCTACCTCATCGAGTAAGCCGAAACAAAACGTTTCTTCCTCGCCCATCTCGAAACCTTCCAGCACTCCTCTCTCACCGACCCGCTCAGGTCCTACTGCTGCGCCCTCCAAGCCTACTAAGAAGAGGAGGTTAGTCAAGGCTTCTTTCTTGAATCAGCCCTCTTCTCACTCTCTTATCGCCGGCTGGTTGGACATCAACGAGGTTGGTCACCCGGCTAAGTGGGCGTTCGTATCTCCTAGTCCTAAGGACACATATGACAATCCCCCCAAGGGTTGTTATACCTTTTCCGAAGTGCAGTTTAAGCTTAGTATCCGCTTTCCCTTGTGCCAAGATCTGATCGACATCTGCCGGTGGTTCGATCTGCCCTTGAACCAGCTCCCTCCCAATGCTATTCGATTCATTACCATTTTCATCATTCTTTGCCATGTCCGTCTAGGTCGGCTCGACCTCGATTTCTTCCACTATTGCTACACCCCCTCGAAACACCCTCAAGGGCTCTACCTTAAAGGCCGAGCCGATATTCACTTCATCTCCGACACCCCCACCAACGTCCCGAGGTGGAGAGATAGGTTCGCCTTCGTTGAGCCTAGTCCTGCCTTCCCTTGGGAGCCAATTCCGTGGCGTAAGGAGCTCACCCGTGACACCGCGGTGCCTCCTCAGAATGCCCTCTTCGACCAACGGATCGCTGTTTGGAACACCAAGCCTGTTGCGTCGAAGACTTTACTTGAGGATGAGAACCTTTTGCATTACTGTGGCCTTCTCACTCACAAATCACTTCCCCTTCCTTCCCCTAAGATATTCGATCTTATTCAAATTGTAGACGATCCAGGTATTTGCATTTTATTAAGTGTGCCTGACATTATTGTATTGCTATATGATTTTGCCTGCTGTAACCCTGGCTTTATTCATGATTTTTGACAGAGATGCCGACTATCTCTGTGCCCAAACGGAGTGCTCCTCTCAAAAGGAAGCAACCTGGTGAGGGGTCGAGCTCGAAACCGGCTAACTCGATCGCCTCCCAGTCCACCCGCTCTGCTTCCCCTCCTCCGAACATAACCGTCGAGCCCACTCCTTCAGTCAACCTTCCAACCGAGCAGCCCCTCGAGCCATCAGAGCAGCTCGAGAAACCGTCCTCTCCACCATCGTCCTCTCCTCCGCTGCGTTCTCCCACGCGCGATCAAACGACCCCGGTCGTACATATCCCCGCTTCTCCCAAGCAAACCCAGCTAGTGGAGAATCCACTTAAACGCTCCGCTGCTGGGGAAGACGAAAATGTTACCAAACGCCGCCGCGTTGAGGAGACTGCCCTCTCGATCACAACGCTCGACGGTCCGGGGTTTTCTCATTATCTCATGGATGTTCTTTCCCCCGTCGACCGTCCCACCGACCATTATAACGATGGTCACTCCCTTCGCGATCGCGGCCAACGGCTTGCCCACTGGCTGGCTCAGGTATCTTACTGTTTCTCAATGCCTGTCCATTTTCATTCTTTGTCTTTCGCTTGTTAAGTATTTCAACACTTTCTATTACGTGCCCCCGTAGGGAATGGTCGAGCTCGCGCCCTTGATCGAGCAGACCCTAGCGAGCCCTGGTCGATCCATCTCGGCCCTCGAGCGGAGTAATCTTCGCCTTGGCACTCAACTGCAAGAAACTATGGCCAAGGCGAACGATCTCCATGATAGGTTGAAGGAGTCGGCTGCCCGCAACAAGGCCCTCTCTTATGAAAAGGATACGCTCGAGGGGGCTTTGAAGTCTTTCGAGGAGACCCTCGCAGCGGAGCGAGCATAGAAGGAGGCTCTCCTAGCCTCCAAGAAGGCTCTCGAGACTGCGCTCGAGGAGGAGAAGTCGGCGCGAGCGCGCGAAAATATCGCTTTTGAGCAGAGGGCGAAGCCGCTGATCGATGAGGCTGCTCTCCGAGCCCGGCGTATGGTCTTCCACACAACCGCCGACAAGCGCTTCCTGCAAAATTATCGAGAAGAGGTGGTGGCTGCCTTCAAGCAGTCACCACAATATCTAAAGGACGTGCAGGATTATGGCACCCACTGCTTTGGGGCCATAATGCAACAAGCGGGGCTTCAAGTGGCTGAGGACGGGTTCGAGGAGTTCAACATGGAAACCATATGGGATGCCATGCCTAAGGCCCCTGTTGGCTATCAAAATGCCCTCGACCTGCCCGACGATCATGATTGGTGGTCCGGCCTTCTTGAGCTTGTCGTGGAGCGGGATGACCTGCTGAAGTGCACCTTCAAGCTCCCCGACGGCTATGTCCCTCCTCCTGCTCGCCAAACCCTGTCCACTGGTGGGGCTGGGTCTGCCTCCGGCTCGAGCCAGCCCACTGGATCGGCGCAGTAGCTCGAGCAGACTCCTGCCGACAATGGTGCCAATGCTACCCAAACCACTCAGGATCCAAATGATGCCTCTTCTTGATTTTGTCGTAATCTTTATTCTTTTTTCTTTTTTTGTATTTGTTCGCCTGAGCGAACGTTATCTTGTTGAATGAACACTATAAGATTTGAAGCATGTGTAATTTTCTTGTCCATGCCTTTGTTATAGCATCTGATTTAATTATCGACGAGCACGTGCCGTCACTATATGTCGATGTCCTGTGAACCAACCATAATCACTCCAATTTTTATCCTCTAAATTAATCATAATTTCCGCGGCAATCTTAATGAATTGAATATCATTACACCTATTTACCCTCGAACGGGTATTCATTTCACGCGACTATCGTGATAGATTTTTTCCGCGAGCACATGTCCACCCTCAAAGGGGTGGTCAATACATGCGACCATCCAGCCTCTCGGCCTTAATCATGATGGATTTTTTGTCTTCGAGCACATGTCCACCCTCAAAGGGGTGGTCGATACATGCGACCATCCAGCCTCTCGGCCTTAATCATGATGGATTTTTTGTCTTCGAGCACATGTCCACCCTCAAAGGGGTGGTCGATACATGCGACCATCCAGCCTCTCGGCCTTAATCATGATGGATTTTTTCTTCAACCAATCATTCAACATAGGCCACCATATATATGCAATGAAATTAAAGCAATCAATTAGGCACAGCGTTAAAAGTTAAACAGAAATTTCATTAATTCAAATTGGGCATTTCAGTACATCATTTTGTTGTGGAAAGTTTCCGACAAGGGAAAGAGAGAAAAAAGACAAAAAGACAAAAATTTTAAACATAATATTTCTTCAAGTTAGCCACATTCCATGACCTGGGGAGTGATCGTCCTTCGGCATCTTTGAGTGAGTATGCACCTCCCGCATGAACCTTCTCGACCAAGTATGGTCCTTCCCAGTTGGGTTCGAGCTTACCCACGTGCTTCAACACGTCCACCCTTTTCCAGACTAGGTCGCCCACCTGGAATCTCCTCATTTTTACCTTCCTATCATGCGCTGCCCGCATCCTCTGCTTGTACGCCTCGACTCTGATCGAGGCTTGCTCTCGAAGTTCTTCAATTGTGTCCAGGGCTGCCATCATCAGGTTTTCATTTTGTTCCAGATTATACGTGCTCGATCTTTGTGACTGGATCTCGCCTTCAATTGGGAGCAATGCCTCCATGCCGTATACCAAGCTGAATGGTGTTTCTCCGGTGGTCGATCTTGGTGTCGTTCGGTAGGCCCAAAGTACTGAAGTGAGCTCGTCGACCCATGCCCCCGACGCCTTCTCCAGCCTTGTCTTTAGACCGTTCAATATGATCCTATTGGTTACCTCGACTTGTCCATTGGCCTGCGGATGAGCGACTGACGCAAAATGTTGTTCGATTCTCATGTCTTCACACCATGCTCGAATCTGCTTGCCATTAAATTGCGTTCCATTATCCGACACCAACACCTTTGGAACACCAAACCTGCAGCAAATATTGTTATATAAAAATTGTATGACTTTCTCTTCCGTGATTTTTGCCAGCGGCTCAGCCTCCACCCACTTTGTGAAATAGTCCACTGCCACTATCAAAAATTTCCTTTGCCCCGTTCCTTGAGGCATCGGCCCCACCAGATCGACACCCCACTGCGCGAATGGAATAGGGGAACTCATTGTCGTCATCGTTTCAGCAGGTTGGTGAATAAGCGATCCATGTTTCTGGCATTGTAAACACTTCCTCACCATCACCTTCGCGTCCTCCTTCATGGTCGGCCAAAAATATCCTGCTCGCAGTATCTTCGCTACCAAAGACCCCGCCTTACTGTGATCACTACAACATCCTTCATGGGTCTCCCTCAATACGTATCGCCCCTCTTCTCGCGTCACACATCTCAGGTGAGGTCCGACATACGACCTCTTATACAACACTCTATTATGCTCGAAAAACCTTCTTAACACCTTCGCCCCTCCTTCTCTCAACTCCTTCAGTATCAAAGTTCTCCAATCGTCGACCTCTTCTATCTCTGCTACCTCATGCTCGACCGCACTTCTTTCCATGTGCAGCAAAGTGACGCCTCTGCTCTTACAGTCGACCAGACTCTGCGCGATTTTGGATAGCAGATCTGCTCGACCATTCTCACCTCGGGGTATCTGCACTAATTCGAACGAGTTAAACTCCTCCCTCAACTTCTTCATTTCCTCGACGTACCGCTGCATTCTCTCCTCCTTTACCTCAAAGTCCTCCTGAAACTGGCCCACCACCAACTGAGAATCAGAATATACTTGAATTTTTCGAGCTCCACTTGCTATGGCCAGCTGTATCCCTTTAACAACTGCCTCATACTCTGCCTCATTGTTTGATACTTTATGCTCGACTTTGACTGCAAACTCCAAGTTGTCTCCTTTGGGCGAGATTAGAACAATGCCCAAGCCTCCTCCCACTCTCGACACTGAACCGTCAGCAAACATTTGCCAAACACCTTCTTCCTCTTCCTCCCCCTTCGTACCCTCTTGTATGAAATCCGCCAACGCCTGCGCCTTTATCGCCCTTCTTGGCTCATATGCTATCGTGTACTCGCTCAACTCGACTGCCCATTTGACTAGTCGACCTGACACCGAAGGTCGACCTAACGTCTCTCCCAATGGCATATTCGTTCTCACCTTCACCTTATGTCCCAAAAAATACGGCCGCAACTTCCTCACTGTTACTACCACCGCTAGAGCACACTTCTCGATCTCCGAATATCTCCTTTCCGCCCCTTGCATTATTTTACTCACGTAATAAATTGGAAATTGCACTGCGCCTTCCTCCCTCAACAAAACCGAGCTTACCGCCAGTTCTCCGATAAATACATACAACACTAGGTCCTCCCCCGGAACTGGTTTAGCCAATAGGGGCAAGTTAGCTAACACCTTTTGTAGCTCATCGAATGCCTTCTGGGCCTCCTCCGTCCATTGGAATTTCGAGCTCTTTCTCAACGTTCGAAACAAGGGTCCGCTCTTTTCCGCCACCTTGGATATGAAGCGACTCAAACCCGCTATCCTACCCGTCAGAATTTGCACCTCCTTCACTTTGGTGGGTGGCTTCATCTCGATCACCGCTTTCACCTTCTCTGGGTTGACCTCGATCCCTCTCTTCGTCACCATGTACCCCAGGAACTTCCCCGACTTCACCCCAAAAGAACACTTAGCGGGGTTCAGTTTCATGCCATACCTCCGCAACGTTAAGAACGTCTCTTTCAAGTCATTCACGTGATCAGCTTCCACCCTACTCTTCACCAGCATATCATCGACATACACCTCCATATTCCTCCCCAGCTGCTCCTTAAAGATCTTGTCGACCAATCGCTGATACGTTGCCCCTACATTCTTTAAACCGAAAGGCATCACCACATAACAATAGGTGCCTCTGCTCGTAACAAAACTCACCCTCTTCCTATCCTCTCGAGCCAAAGGGATTTGGTGATACCCTTGGGATGCATCCATAAGGCTAAGCAATTCGCAACCTGCGGTAGAATCGACCAACTGGTCAATCCTAGGCAATGGGTACAGATCTTTCGGACACGCCTTGTTTAAGTCACGAAAATCAATACACATCCTCCACTTCCCCCCAGACTTAGACACCATCACCGTGTTCAACAACCATTCAGGGAACTGGATCTCTTTAACATGGCCGGCCTTCAGCAACTTCTCAACCTCCTGCTCGATCACCTTATCCATCTCCGCGCCATGGTGTCGTCTTTTTTGTTTCACTGGTCTCACCGTTAAGTCGATGTTCAAACGGTGTTCTATCACCTCCGCCTTTATCCCTGTCAACTCCTCAGCCGTATACGCGAAAACATCCGCGAACTCTCTGATCAGCGCAATCAACTTCGATCTTATGGGCTCCTCCATCTCCTTACCTATCCGAAATTTCCTCTCTTCGCACCCTTCTACCATCTGGACCTCCTCAATCTCCTTTCCTGGCTGCATCTCCACCTTTTCTTTCCCCTTGGCCGCTCTTTCCTTCTCTTCTTTCGACCTCGAGCCCCCAGGTCGACTCGGTACTTCCTCCTCCAGCTTCGCTCGCTTCCTCGAGAGCTGCTTATTATTGCTCACCATGGTCTGGTAGCAACTCCTCGAGGTAAGCTGATCTCCTGCGACCTCACCAACGTTTTCCCCCACCGGATATTTGATCGTCATGTGGTACGTCGACACGACCGCCTGGAAAGCATTTAAGCTAGTCCTTCCCATAATAATGTTGTACGAGGATTCCGCTCCAACGACCACAAACCTTACCATTCGCACCTTCCTTGTCACCCCTTGCCCTAAGGCAACAGAGAGGCTTACCTCTCCCATCGGCATCACCTCGCCTCTGTTGAATCCATATAAGGCTGTGGTCACCGGCTTCAGGTCAAGATTGAGCTCCTTGTTTATCTGCACAAAACAATCATAAAACATCACATCAACCGAACTCCCCGTATCAATAAACACCCTCTTTACGTTGAAACCCGCCACTTCCGCCGTTATCACCAGCGCATCATTGTGGGGTAACACTACTCCCTCTGCATCTTCCGCCCGAAAACTTATCTCCGGCATTCGAGCAGTGATCCCCACCTCCTCTCTCTTCCTCTTCATTGCTCGAACATGACCTTTCCTTGCATTGTTCGAGTCCCCATCTGTTGGTCCCCCCGAGATCATGTAAATCGTTCCTCTCTTCACCGGGCCTTGATCTCCCTGGCCTCCTCGATCTTGACTTCCCCGTCTCCTCTTGACTCCTCGATCACCCCTTCCATCTCGAGGATCACCTTCCTCATCATCATCTCGATCACTCCACTCCACCGAATCCTCTCGACACTTTCCTTTATCCTTCCTCTTCGCCTTCCCTTCGCACACGAACTCCTTCAGATACCCTGCCCTGATCAGGCGCTCGATCTCATCCTTGAGGTGTCTGCACTCCTCCGTTTTGTGCCCATAATCTTTATGAAAATGGCAATACTTGTTCGACCTGGGCTGTGTCGGCCCCTCACGCCTCGACTTCGGCCACGTCACATCCCTGTCCCCTATCTTTCTCTCAATGGCCACCAGCACCTCGCCTATCCGCGCATTAAGGGGCGTAAAGTGTTGAAACCGCTTTCCCCCCAGTACTGGTCGATCCTTCCACCTGTCTTCACGCCCTCGATCAGTCCGGCCACGCCCCTCTCTTCTAGGCGATCTCCGACCCGGTGATACTCTTTGAGGCGAGCCTACCCTCCCCTTCTTTGGCTCAGGCTTAGCCAACTCTTCCAACTTAGCAAACTCAGCCTCCGTTTCCTCCAAATTAATGTACTTCTTACACCGTTTTAGCACATCATCATACGTACGAGCAGGGGTTTTAGCTAAAGATGTGCGACAAGGCCCTGCTCGCAAACTCCGTATCAACCCTCCAGCCTTCACCTCGTCCGAGGACGTGGGGATCTCCAAACAAGTTTGATTGTATCGTGCGACATACTTACGCAATGATTCCTTCTCCCCTTGCCTCATAGCCATCAACGTTAGATACGTCTTTTCCTGTGCCACCGCACTCGCATATTGGGTCATCAGCTTTTCCACGAAATCATCAAAGTCCTTGATCGATCCATGAGGGAGTTGCTGAAACCAGTCGAGCGCGCCTCCCCTCAAGGTCGACAGGAATGCCCTGCAGCTAACCGAGTCAGAATAACCATGCAACACAGCCAAATTCTCAAACGCCCTTACATGCCTCGACGGGTCAGTGGTCCCATCGAACTTCAAACTCATGTCTCTAAAATTCGCGGGTAATGGAGCAGCCAATATATCCCTCGAGAACGGGTGTCCTCGAGCACGTCTTTCAGGTCGACCATCTATCTTAGCCTGCATCTGCCTCACCTGCTTCGCGAGCCGCTCCACCTCACGATCTCTTAGGGCCCCATCTCCACCATAGCTCGACACGTCCTCATCCACCATCGTTGGCCCAGCAGCCACTCGCGAAAGGCTTTGAGTGACCTGTTGAACCGCTTGTGCCGCCGCGTTCGCCACCATCTGCTGCATCTCCTGCCTTGTCATCACCACCTGCTGGCCGGGACGCTGTTCCTCCATCGGCAGCGGTACCGCTCCTTGTACCGCCACTCCTCGCTGCAGCGTCGCAGCCAGATCTGGTTGCGGCAGCGTTGGGGCCGCCGCGCCTTGAGCTGTGCGGGTCTCCTGGGCCCGATTTGAACCCACATCAGCCTCTGGTTGCACCGACGTGACTTCTACACCTTGGGGAACACGCGTCGGAGTCACCGGTGTACGCAAGGGTCCAGAGAAGCCCGGAGGTGGGCCATCTCCGAACGGCCTCGTCATCGTCCACGCCTCATCGAACGATGTCTGTAAATCTCTCCTAGGAATTCCGTCCGCCATAGCTACCAAGCTTCAAAAATCTCAGCACACCACTTTTCGAACGAAAGTCCCACAGACGGCGCCAAATGGTAACGCAAAACACTCCAACCGGCTTGAAATCGGTTTGCTTCCTTCTTCCTCGCCGATAGAACGCCGCGCTCCTACACAAAACTCTCACACCGGAGAGGTTTTCCGGTGAAGAGCCGCGTTCAATTTTCCAAAGTAGAGAATGGATAAATCGTAAACCCTAAGAAAAGACCCACTCCTCTATATATAGGAGTGAGATACCTTCCCTAAGAGCTGCCCGGATATTTGGTGAGCTGTCCTGCCCGCGCTGCCCGTCCGTACACACGCAGTACGTGTATTGTCAGAAATGTCAGGGACGTCAGAGGTGGTTATTGCCACTATTACTCTGCGCCACTAGGTTCTCGCCACGTGTCCCCTTTTGAGCTGAGGGGAAATATTCCTTTGCGTGGGCCGTTGGGATCACCCACGCGCCTACTCACGTTCAGGTCACGCTCCCGACTGCTTCCTTCCTGCTACGTGCTCGATATGATCGAGCTCCCCCTCGCTAGGTCGATCCTCGACCAACCCTGCCATTCTGCTCGATCTCTTCTGCTTTGGTCGATCATCCTTCAACCCACATGGTTTTCTCCCAACTTATGCCGGTTTGTCCGACGTGATGGGCCGGTCTGTTCTTTAGTCAGATGATATCCCATATCAGATGGCACCGTCTACAACCAGTTGGTTATGCGTGTGTATTGTTGTTTGACGTATTGAATTCTAAGTTTGCTGTTGGGAAATAAGAAAATAAATAAAAAAAAAAATCTACTACTAATAAATTCAACTATTATGTTGATATATGTTATTGGTCAAAATGTTTAACAAACATTAACATGCCAATCATCCATTAATAGACATGTTAAGTTTGTAATCCATTAATAAACATGTTAAGTATCCATTACTCTTCTCAATATGTGAGTGAATGAGTCACTTGGGTAATTTACATGTTAAGTGTTAGTTTCTTCACAATCTGTGGATGAATGAGTTGCTTAGAGAAATGAGTTTCCTAATGATCTTACCCAGATACTATGTTTCTATTCACTGGTTTTTGAAAACATAAATATCATGTGTTCTCACGTTTTATCCACATAAAATCTCGTGTTCCCACATTTCTAGTTTGACAAATCCAGTGATGGCCCTTTGAGTACAAATTTTCTAGAGCCATCAGCGGAAACATAACATAAAGCATAAAAGACCACCACTGCCCTTCCGTGTCCACGTCTAGCTGCTCAACCTGAAAATGATAATTGTGGGGGCTGAGAAAAAAAACTAGCCCACCTTGAGCCTATACTATGCAGTTATTCAATATAATTAGAGAAGAACATGAAATTAGTATGGAACACAAATAAACTGATCATGATGTCTTCTCATAGGCACTACCCATCACAGGCAGGGTGGTACTTGGCCTTCTCGTAGGCGTTGTCAACCACAGGCAGGGTTAAAATATCACCTTCTCATAAGGCGCTGCCAATCACTGGGCAAGTTATACATAATATGCCTTCTCATAGGCGAGAACATAATACGCCTTCTCATAGGCAAGAATATTCATGAAACATACAACAACCATATATATCACAGTAATTATAAGGAATTATAACATAGCATAGACTTCCCCACCTAATACTTGAATGAAGATGATAAGTCGATGCTTTAGTGGAATACTCGAGGGTTCGACTCCTCGGAATCTACATTAATAGAAGAATAACTCTTATAAATACTTTAACTTAACTTGGTAAAATAATATACCAACATGAAGAATTTCTTAGCTTAAAGTTCTTGACTTAGTAAAAATTTTCTTAAAATTGGAACTCTTGGCTAAAAGCATTTTACAAGCTCGAAAAACAGTTTTCGGGACTAAAATTTAAGGTATGACTAAAAAATACGTTCACGGCTCGAAAGTAAGTTCAAAAGTTCAAAAAGTGGCTCGGGGTTCGCGGTTCGCGTTGGCTTGGTCCGGCTGGCTGAGCGCGGCTGGGTGCTAATGCGGGTCTGATCGCGGCTAGCTCGGTGCGCCTGGCGCTGTCGTGACTGGCACCGGTCACCTGGGCGCAGATGCTGCAGGTCGCCGAGGAGCTCCCCTGCTCGAAGCGGCCAGACGCTCACTAGTGTTGTTGTTGGCTCCGCGCGCGCTCGCTTGCGGGTCAGGGTGCTGAGGCTTGGGGTCATGCGCGCTGGCACGGGTGATCACGCGCACTACGCTGTTGGGTTGGTTACAGGTCTGCTTGGCGCTGGGATGTTTCACGCTCCCTGGGAGCTGCGGGACGTGCGCGCATGCAGGCACTGGTAGCTACGACACCGCCCGAGGGGACTGGGAGGCTGTGCGTTGCACGCCTGTGCGCGAGGCTCCTGCCAGCAAGCGCGGCCAGTGCCCGACAATGACTGCGGGCTGCTGTTGCCCAACACATGCGGCATTCGGGTCCGACAAAACTCCCGACACACACAAAGCGACTCATGACCAGTTTGAAACAAGATTTTTAAGGCTATAATTATTGTTTTAAAAAAGAAGATTTTTGACTCAAACTCAAGGCTCAACATGACAACATAAAACTTATTTTTCAAGATAACTCCAAGACATTTTCAAAGCATTTACAAGACATTTTTCCAAGGCATTTTTCAACTTTTTTAAGGCATCAACAACACCATTTTTCAGAGGCTAAAGAGGCTTAAATTTTTCGAACAAGCAAGGCATAAAATGCATGGTTTTTCAGCTCCAATATCACAAGGCTTACATTGAATTTTTTAAGGCTTCTTTCAAGACATTTTAAAGACATTCTCAAGGCATCAAAAGAGAGTCCAACATCTTGAATTTCACCCCACTCTTGAATTTTCTTATAAATTCAAGAGATCTAAAACTTAAACAACCTTAAGCATATTATTCTCCAAAATTTAGCCAATTTAAATAGGACTTGGATAATATATGTCTCTTCGGGAATCTACAAGCTAAGGAAAGAGAGGGATCAGATCTTGCTGCCTCAGGTGCTCTCGGTCTCGGCCTCGGCTAATTGTGCACGGACGGACGACTCGACTGTGAGGTTGCTACTCTCGGAAAGGCATGGCTACTTGTGGATAGTTCTCGGCCTCCACCGGCTGCTGTCTGCGGTCCTCCTCAGCAGGTCGTGCGTCACGGATTCTCAGGCTGCTGTGGTTGCACGCAGTAATCGGGTCGCCGACGAGAAGGTGGCTTTCGAGAGGGATTTTGGGGAACAAAATGAGATAGCTTTGGGAGTGAGAGACTTAGGGAGTTTCTTGTTGCTGGTGTTCAGGCCGAAAATTTTAGAAAAATGGATCTCAAATTGTGACTTGGAGAAGAGGGAATAATGAGGGGAAAGGAGGGAATCAAAACTTGCCTTAAGAAAAAGATTTAGGGCAGATATGGGGTTTAAAGGCCATAAGATCAGCTAATTAAAGGGCTAATGAGATCTCCAAAAAGTTACCATAAAAGGCCTAGAAGTGTTTGATTTGAATTCAAAAAGGGAGCCAAATATTGCACAAAATGGGGCAGCTTAAAGGGCTCAAAGGCTTGGTTATTTGCTTAACTTTTGGGCCGAAAACTTGGGCTTGAGACTTGGCAAATTTGATTAGAAAAAGGCTCTCGAAAATTGGTCTTACTCGAACACAAAAAATCGAACGATTTGATTAGCAACGAAATTGTCGAAACTTGAAAATTTTAATTAGACGAGGACATCTACCTAAATTTTTTAACTTAAAGGAATAAATAAACGAGGATGTCTAATTTTTCTTAAAGAACTTACTAAACTTAGCCGAGCTTACTGGAATAAAATGCAATGCAATGTACTCAAAATAAAATAAAACGAGATGTCTTTTATTAATCGAACGGGCACTATACAAACCACCCATATCATGGATCTAACTTATCAAACAACCATGTATATTTCAAATTACAATGTCATACTTTATATATATATATATACATATATATATATATATATATATATATATATATATATATATATCAATGGTTCCAATGAGGACACATTCTTAAAATGAAGACATGAGACTTAATCCTAGCCACTAAAAGGGTATCAAGATGTGTGGCCAAGATTTAACTCTTTATTTAAATAATAATTTTTTATTTAATTATTTTAGTTATTTAAATATTATTTTGACCATTGACCGTTGACTTCCAGTGAAAATCGTTGACTTTCGGCGTTGACTCGTTGACTTCCAGTGTTGACCCGTTGACCATAATATGTATAGTGTATGAAGTAAATATGGTGAGACAAAATTAGCGTAAATATGTTGCAAAGTTATTGAAACAAAACAGATGCATAATTAGTGATAAAGTGTTGCACAGTTAGTGTCAAAATGTTGCATGGTTATTGAAACAATGATGCAAAAAGATGTTGCATAGTAAGTGATAAAAAGTGTTGCAATGTTAGTATAAAAATAATGCATAGTTAGTGATAAAGTGTTGCATAGTTAGTGTAAAAATGTTGCATGGTTATTGAAACAATGATGTAAAAAATATGTTGCATAGTTAGAGATAAAGTGTTGCAAAGTTAGTGTAAAAATGATGCATAGTTAGTGATAAAGTGTTGCACAGTTAGTGTAAAAATGTTGAATGGTTATTGAAACAATGATGTAAAAAATATGTTGCATAGTTAGAGATAAAGTGTTGCAAAGTTAGTGTAAAAATGATGCATAGTTAGTGATAAAGTGTTGCACAGTTAGTGTAACGATGCTGCATAGTTAGAGAAAAAGTGATGTAGAGTTAGTGTAAATATGTTGCAAAGTTATTGAAACAAAATAGATGCATAATTAGTGATAAAATGTTGCACAGGTAGTGTCAAAATGTTGCATTGTTATTGAAACAATGATGCAAAAAGATGTTGCATAGTTAGTGATAAAAAGTGTTGCAATGTTAGTGTAAAAATGATGCATAGTTGGTGATAAAGTGTAGCATAGTTAGTGTAAAAATGTTGCGTGGTTATTGAAACAATGATGTAAAAAATATGTTGCATAGTTAGCGACAAAGTGTTGCAAAGTTAGTGTAAAAATGATGCATAGTTAGTGATAAAGTGTTGCACAGTTAGTGTAACGATGTTGCATGGTTATTGAAACAATAATGTAAAACGATATTGCATAGTTAGTGATAAAGTATCGCACAGTTAATGTAAAAATGTTGCATGGTTATTGAAACAATGATGCAAAAATACTGTACACGAGAGACATATTTATTGTAACCAACCAGATACATATTTATTTCAACACAGGTGCATAAGTATTCCACTTACTTAATCTGAGCCATTGATCAACACAAAATCAATGGTTAAGAGGTGTCCTCATTTTAAGAGCTGTCCTCATTTTAAAAGTTGTCCTCATTTGATTCGCACCCTATATATATATATATATATATATATATAGGATGTGGTTCAAATAAGAACCAAGTCTTAATGTGAGAACCGTGAGAACCGCTATTTCTATTGGGGCGTAGTGCTATGATTGATTGTGTTTGATGTTATTTTTAACTAGGATGAATTTTATTAAAAATAGCAACACAATTTCTGGTAGCATTTGTAAAAATAATAGCATCATCTAATATGAAAAATAGCATCATACACAATTAAAAATAGTATAAAAAATGGTTCTCACGGTTCTCGCACTAGGACTAGTTTTTATTTGAACCAGTCCCTATATATATATATATAATACAATATATACGTATATATAATATTTCAAAGCTTAATATTTACTTATAATAAATGATCGATTGTCCAACAGTCTGCCTCAAATAAACTAGATATTAATGTATTTTTCCAACAACCTCTTCATATAGATATAGATTTGTACTCCTTTTTGTGTACATCTTTTCTCATTCAACTTTACTTTGAATACCGAATTATATTCAATAAAAATTTCTCTAATCAATGGAGCCCAGCAAACAGGAAACACTCCACACCAATAGAAAACTCAATTGCTATTTACCGCCCCCCTTTTACTAGTCACCGCCCCTCCCCCCCTTTACTCTTTTGCCCTTAACCTTTTTTT
>BKCP01008293.1:342862-361095 GCA_008636005.1 Striga asiatica
AATAATTATAATAACAATTATAAATTATAATAATAATTATATATTATAATAATAATTATTAAATATTATAATAATAATAAGTTGAATAAATTGTAATTAATTATAAATTCTAAAAATAATATTAATAATATTAATAATTATAAATTATAAATGCTTATAATAATAATATTATAAGAAATAATAATAATAATTTGTAATGATAATTATAATTAAATATAATAATAATAATTAAAATTAATATTAATTATAATAATTTAAATAAAAAATTATAATAACTATTATAAATCTCAACAATTATAATTATAATAATAATGAATATAATTTATATATTAAAATAAATAAATTATAATCTATTGTAATAGTTATTAGAATAGTCATTACATATGAAAAAATTTAATAATTATATTTCTGATTCAGGGTGTTGCAGACCTGGACAATCTAATGTCAGGGACGACGACGAGGCGTTCGATGACTATTATGATGGTTCTGGCACCCGACGCACTAGAAGTCGGGGTGTCAATGCGTCCGTTCATCGGGAGAGGGACATGGAAAGGCAGGCGATGATCGATGAGGCTCGGAGGGTACAGATTCGTCAGACTACGCAGAGTTCGAGACCCCCCGCACCAGTGCGAGATGGTCCGCAGGGAAATCATTTTGAGGGCCAGCCAGATAGTTCGCGACTCCATGGAGTCCTCCCGTACGGTGAGCATGGATTTTATTATCCTGGCCAGGCAGGCAGTTCGATGCCCCCGGCACCAGGACCGTACGATCAGTCGCGATATGCTTTTTCCCGCTACGCAGGGAAGTCGATACCTCCTCGCGCACGCGTACCATTACCCTATGGTCAGAGGAGTGTGATTCGGACGACTCCTCAGATGATCAGGACCACGCACAGCCTACGGGTCCTAGCCACCCTCGTCCTCCTGTACAGCATGTTCGTCCGGTACAGCCGGTTCTACAGCAGATTCGTCTGGTACAGGCTGTTCGTCCTATACAGGCTGCTCCTCAACGACAGGCTGGGGGGGCGTTTTGCCCCATCTGCATCCTCATCAGGTAAATAATTTACATATTTATTGTTTTTTAACATAAATTATTTTCACTTAATCATAACAAAATTATCGGTACTGTTAGAAAAGTATCGGCCTGCTCCTCAACTACGGTATAATTATTTTGTAATTTAGAGGAACCATACAATTAATTAGTTAGAAAATTATTATAATTATTTTTATTATTGTTATAATCAATTAGTAGTAATGTTACATAATAAATTAGTTTAAAATTTTCATTATATTTTATTAATGTAAAATGTAACGTTTGTACATTAATTGAAAAAAAAAAAGAATGGGAAACTTATGAAATATATTTTATTAAATATATTTTATTTAATGCATCTGCCAGCAAGTCAATATATACAGATATTTTGTATCTTAATGCAGGTACTAGCAAACGAGGTAGGACCGATGATGATGCACCTTGGATCGTTAAAGGGCCAGTGCCCGGTGGACCCATTGATGGGAGTGTCATCTCTAGCTTTCTAGGGCACGTCGCCTCCCGCATGTGGAGTGGAGATTTGAGGGGCCGCCGAAATGCCACAACAGACTGAGAGCGATCGAGAATCTGAAGGCTTGGTATGAAGAGATGTCTTCCGATGCGAGATCTCTTCTCGACCAGACCGGGCTGTCACATTTGGCTGACTCCATGCACATCCACTTGGACACCCCACTCCTTTCTGCGTTTGTGGAGCGATGGCAGCCGGATACTAACTCGTTTCACTTGCCTTTTGGTGAAATGAGTATCATGTTGCACGACGTCCGGGCCATTTTAGGCGTTCCTGTGGAGGGAGCCGTGGTTGCTGAGGACCCGGATTCGGACGCCTGCCATGGGCTCTGCATGTCGATACTTTCGATCACCAAGGGCGAACTCATGAGTTCGTTCTGGCAGCGTGGTTCGGTGTCCGAAGCCGCCATTTCGGGGGCATTCAGGGGGAAAGGCCGGCCGGCTAGGGATGAGGCGAGTGTCTGGATGTGGGTGATGCTGGCTAACACATTGTTCGTAGACAAGAGTGGTAGTAGAGTGACCCCCAAGCTCCTGCACGAGGTGCTCGACGGCTTGAATTTGATTGAGGGTTATTCATGGGATCGGTTACGCTGGCATACATGTACAGACAACTAGGTATTGCCAGCCGAGGGGACTCTGCCCAGATGTCGGGCTGCTTGACTCTTCTGCAGTCTTGGGTATATGAGTATTTCCCCGATTTCTGACCCCGGGAGCGTCTACCCATCGGTCCTGACTGTCTCGCACGATCACGCTCGTGGAGCGTAGGGAATGCGTCACGGTCAGACGATCGGCTCACAGCCATCCGTCGGCGCCTCGACAGACTCACTGCCTCCGATGTACGTGAAGTTATTTTATTTAAATTTAATTACCCGTTATTTAAAATAATATAATTATTTTTATAAATGCTTTTATACAATTGTGAACAGGTGCAATGGTTGCCATACGGAAACTCCAGCCCAGATGCGATAGAGCCGAGGACTCTTTATAACGGATTGATTCGATACCGCGATGTCGTCGAGCCGTACTTGCCTGCGCGGTGTCTGCGTCAGTTGGGGTATGTCCAGACTGTCCCTCCCCCTACATACCCGCCAATCAATGCAGTACGTGTCTGGGAGTCTAGGAACTACAGGGTTGAGCATTCGGAGGCTGCTGCAGTAGGTGCCTGAACCCAGTTCTCGATTTCTGGGACGGTCAACACTGGTATGTTGACCCCCACCACACAGGATCGCGGGGAGGCGACTGAGGATTACCTGCAGTGGTACAGTCGGGTTTCCCATCCGACTCTCATGGGCGAGGAGCTGCCGGACGAGAACGAGGTCCCTACACGTGTTAATACCGCTTATGTAAGTTGGTTACTAAATTTTAATTAATGTTATTTCATTACAATAATTTTTTTTCTTAATAAATTTTAGTCTTATCTTTTTATTCTTCCATTTGTTTAGTGGGTGAACCGTCTTTTGGGGATTACATCGACTTGGCAGCAGGGATGCGAATGTCCGGTGGCGGCGGAAGTCCAAGAAGAACTGGCTAAGTTTAAGTTGGATTACGACAATGCCCAATAATGATGTAATGAATGTTTTTTTTTTAATTATTATTGTAAAACATTATGTTGAATGACTTTTTTTATTTATTATTTGTAAAACATTAAGTTGAATGGTTTTTTTTTTTTTTTTTTTTGCTAAAATAGAGTTGAACTAATTCATTTTGTTTTTTATTTGCTAAACTTAAGTTGAATGAGAAGCGTCATACAACAAGTGAATAATATCATTCTTTTATTCAACAAGGTTTTTTTTTAACAGTAAACCACAATCGCAACCTAGCCTCGTATTGATCCTCCCAACCCACAACCGATCGATCTCGGTAACGGAACCACATGGAATGAATAGGCGGCAATGGACAATTATGAGTCAAATCTAAACGAATGTAGTGTTCTACGGTACCAAGATGGCACATGACAATCTCACGACATGGTCCTCTAGCCGATGATCGTGCAATGAGAGGCAACACTGTGATACTGAATAAGTCATGCTGCCCACCTTGCGGACCAGAGCCCAACAGAACGACAACCGCATTAAATAGGGTCGCAACGGCGTAGAGGTCCTGCGGAACTTCGAACCAGTGAGACCGTCCACAAGGGCCGTCGGCCCACCTTACGCGACGGAGTCCGGTGTCGATATCTTTAAAATAGATGTACTCGTACAATTCACGGTGGCTGTCGACCTCCTTCGCAATGCTTTCTCTTGCATTTGCCCAGTACTTCTGGTGACTATACACGTGACTCGCGATAACCCAAAATCTGCAGTTACCATCCTCATCCACATTCAGGTAACTCACTATGTAGTCCAACATATGTCAGGGGATATTTTGTCACATTGAAAATCCAGATATATTTGTCGGTCTAAACTCTGCAATAAATATCATAATAATTTCACGTCATAATTTATATATCATATAAATACTTTAATTAACGTTCAGTCATATTTAAAAAAAAAATGTATGACCTTCCCCTTGTGACTGTTGAGAAAACGAACTTGTCTGTCCACGCGAAGAAGTGGTCGTACGGCTCGACTTCCGACCTCGCGATCTATCGTTGTACTCAAAAGCAGATGGTTTACGCTTAGTTGAATTAGTTTTCTTGGGACGACCTCGCGGGTTATCCTTAACCTCAGGTTCCGCATAATTTTGTTGGTCTGGGTAAAGATGACTGTACATGAACTGATTCACGTACCGCATCGTCGCGGGATCGCGGGTTTCAATCTCACTCACAAGCGTCTGAAAGAACTCCGCATCTGACCATGCAGCCTGGCTCTGATGACCAGTTCCTACAAGTATACGATAAAAAAGTCAATGAATTAAACCAAATAATGTATTTTAATAGAAAATTATAAATAAAACATTAACCTTAAATTATCTGGCTCTAATATCTGTAGCGTTCTCCAGAACTGGTGAATCATTCCGAGATTAATCGGAATGTTGAAATCAACTGCGTTGCGGAGCAGACAGGCACAAAGAAGTCCATGAGTGAGCTGCAATACACAGCCGCAACTAGTGTAAGCATCGACGTCCAAGTCGTGCATCCTCGTAAGCTCAGCGTTTAATAAACTCAAACAGTAATGCGAGACCCTCAGTATCACGCTCGCGAAAAGGATTTCCTTATACCGTGTATTCTTCTTAGATCTCGAGTCCTCAAGCGTCGTCCTGATAATACGTTACATAACGTTGGATTATAATTAATTAATGAAGTAATATAATAACGCATTTAAAAATTGCAGTACGTACTTGATTTCAGTAACTTGATTATCGTTGTGCTTATTAATCTTCTGTCAAATTGTATCGAGCGCGCCGGTGGACGTCTGAAGTTACTCCTTCAACACAGAGTGGGCACTCTCCACCCTACAGGAAGTTGTGTTTCCAAAATGTGTCACTCGGTTGGTCCAAGCCTTCACAAACTTCTCGCGGTGCCCTAACCATGTGCCCTCCACATACCGTATCACCTCTGGAGACTTCGAATATTTTGCGTGCAGCTCGGCAACGGCATCGGTGTAGGCATCGAACGTACTGGCCTCTGCAATCGCCTTCCACGTACTGTGCCTGAAAATCTCCGAGAATTTTTTACTCTTCCCAAATAGTTTGTAGGCTTTGTCTTCCACATCCTTGTTGATGTGCCACGTGCAGAGTAAGTGGGCTGATTCAGGAAAATGCCTCTGAATAGGAGTGAGTAAACCCAACTCTCTGTCACTGACAACAACATAAGGATATACGTCTTGGCCTATCAGTAGTCTCAACTTCTCTAGAACCCAGTCGTAACTGACCTCTTTCTCGTCCCTGATGAGCGCATACGCAATTAGAAAGTTCTGGTTGCACGGTGTCATCCCAATCATCTCGACCAACGGCATCTTGTACCTGTGCAAATGAGACCAAGAAGACAAAAAATATAATCAAATAAAAGTTAATTTAATCAAAAACACTATTTACGATTCATACTAATAAAATATTTATAAAGTAACATATTTGTTGGTTTTATACGTGGAATCTATGCCGACATACCAGTGATATGTCCGGGATAGATTGATCGACGCAGGATGGGCCATGAATATATGCGTCAAGGCTTTCGTGTTCGGATCTGATTCTGCATAAACTGTATACTCCTGCTCACGGCCAAATGCATAAGCTGGGAAGGAACGTTTCTACCGTCGAAGCTCTCTTTCCGCAGCTTATCTCTAAAGTTATATACCTGTCACCGATTAGCGTTAATTATAATGATTATTATAATTTTAAAAAAAATATTATGTTAATAAATAAAAAAGTATATTAATGCGGATAATTTGATAAAAAAAATTTAACTATCACAATAATAATACATTAGTAAATATAATAAAATTTATTAATTATTACAATAACTTTTACATATAAAATTACTAATTATCATAATTAACTTTAAAAAATTAATTAAAACATATATTACAAGATATAAATATATATACCTGTCGCACATGAACGTTGTCTCCCGGGTTCTTTTCCTTCAGCGCGGCCATAATTTTTGCCGGGGCCACCTGAGCGTCCGTCATATCACGAACAATTTTCTTAGATGAAGCGTTGAGGCCGCTCAACTGTCGATGACCCTCAGGATACACAACAAATGTATGGTTATGGTAACCATTCTCTTCATTGCTACATCTACAGATCCTCCAGTATGGAGCGCCGGACACCTTATTTACTTTGATCTCAAAATTGCAGCCGCAATTATTCGTTTTTGTCTTTCTAGAATTTCCGCCTGTGCCTCTGTACCGTTCGCCTCTATGGCACTTCAAAAGTCTGACCGTTTTCTTTTTGTGGCTCGAAATTATTAATAGGAAACCATTCAGCATTGTCTGGTGTTTTGCAGCTTCAATAGCGTCCTGAGCACTATTATATAATGTACAGGTATCGAAATGCAGACTGTAATCAACACCATCTCCTCCAAAATCTTCACATGACTCCTGCTATATAATACTCCCTCCTATTTTTATTATTTGTCATCCTAGCTTAATTGATCATTTGTTAAATAAATGTCGTTTTGGTTATTTTGTACATATTTTTCCATCATTACCCTCATTTAACTAATAAATACACTACGTCTTTTCATATTCACTCTCCATCTTTTCTCAAAACATCTATCTCTATCCTCATTAATTAGGGTTATTATTGGTAAAAAAAATATTCTTAATTATTGTGCAATTTCTCAAAACGATATTTATTAAAAATAGGAGGGAGTACAATATTAATATTTTTAGAACATGTTAAATTAAGATAATTAATTCTAGCATGTAACATAATAATTTGTAACTCATAACATGATATTATCTAACGTCCAATTTATAGCATAATGAAGTCTAACATAAATAATTTGTAACTTCTAACACGATCACGATAATATATAACGTCCAATTTATAATATAATCAACTATAACATGTAACATAATAATTTGTTACTCCTAACACGATACTATCTAACGTCAATTTATACCAAGACTTACATGTAATATAATAATTTCTAACTCGTAACACGATAATATCTAACGTCCAATTTATATTATAATCAACATGTAACATAATAATTTGTAACTTCTAACACGATAAACGTCCAATTTATAGCATAATCAAGTGTAAAATGTAACATAATAATTTATAACATAACTATTTCGAATATATAACATAATAATTTAAAAAAAAAAATAAAAAATTGTCAAAAAAAAAAAATTGTCCGGCCGGTCGAACCGGTCGTTTTCGGACGGCTATTAAGCCGTCCGGCCGGCCGGTTCGGACATAGCCCGTCCGACCGGCCGAACTTTCCGGACGACTTTTAACCCGTCCGGTTCCGTCGGCCGGACGGATTATAAAGCGTCCGGACACAAAAATTTTCGTACCTCCGAATTTGAAGACATTTCACCGTACACTTTCCTCTGAGATGTTTAGAAAAAATGAAAAAGGCAAAATCGTCCAAAGAGGCGGTGAATAGTAAAATGAGGGCGGTAAATAGTACCACCCATAGAAAATGATCCACCAACTACTTTGCGTGAGTAAAGTTTATAGCGGTATATGCAAACGAATATCATGCTAGGAAAAAAATGTTTTGCATTTTACATACTTATCAAGCTCTGTTCATAAATACACAAGTAAACCATCAAATCCACTATTGTGTTTCTACTGGGCAGTTAATCAAATCAATGTCAAGAGTCCCTGTTTTAAAAGTTTTATAAGATTTCGATATAGTGACAATGATAATCTTCCTCATCAGACAACGAATGGCTGTCAACAAATTTGGTTTTTTTTTTTTTTTTTTTTNGTTCTCAATAAATGATTTTACTGATAAAATTTTCTGCAAAAAAACATTACCAGAATCCTGGACTTGGAAAATCCAAACCATGAATCACCAGAATCAATAAGTCGTATCTCACACCACGTACATATAGAGAATAAAAATAAACCCCACACGGATCATCCAATAAAAATTAAGTCCATCAAAGTTTCATGTCATAAAGAAGATTCTCTAAGCAATCAAATGACCATAAAAAAAAAGTTCAGGTTTTTCCAAAAGCATTACAAGTTACAAATAAAATAGATGTAGTGACGTGTTCAACACCAAACTAACTTGTAAAAGGTGGAAGGACAAACCAATTGAGCCAACCATTATTACACAACAGCTTCTTCAGCATCAGGGTCAACTGGCACCGGAGGCCATTTATTGCCGCCTCTCAAACGGGATGCCACATTGTCAATAGCGGAGTTGAGTTGGCGGATTTTTTCATTCAGTGTATACCTGGTTGTCTGATTTCAGAATGACGAAAATAAGAATGTGATTAAATGAGTTCAATTAAAAAACTCAAGAATTAAAGCAGCCACAGTAATTTACCTCTAAACCTTCATCATCATAGTAAATAGGCTTTGTGGCCCTCTTGAAGCCGGCTTCATTTTCATTTAGCAGTGTTCTTCTAATCTAGTAGCATATCACATGAGGAGACTGAGTAAATAAATAAATAAATAAAAGCATACAATAAAACCCATGTTCGCAAGCAAGCAAGCGAATTGTTGACGCTTCTGCAATATCAAATATTATTAGTTTATGGGAAATTTTCACACTCATTTTTTCCAAAACTCAAACTTCCCCATCCTACTGTTTTTCCGGATAATCAGCCCATAAATTTGATGACTCGTAATTCTAGAGCAAAGGCAATCATTAGAAGTATACATTGGAAAAAAACAAGGTTGCAAAATAATGTATTATCACCTGTGGAGCAAATACAGTTGCAAGTGTTCCAAATACCGCACCTCCTAAAACGAAACCGGCTACAAAATGAGCACCACTTCCGCTGTTTTGGTCACTGCATTTAGGGAAAAGATTTAGAATGTATCACATTGCAACTGTCCAACTCATCGCTGTGACAAAAAACCAATTTAGAAGTTTTCAATAATCTACTGCAAATAATCCAAGTTTAAGATGACCGTTATTCATAAATTGTAGGTAGCCTTCCAACTTCATCGGTTCAGCTCATTTACCAAAAACATGTATAAAAAAAATGAAGTCAATTCAAGTAATAAGAATCACAAAGATAATAAGTCAGAGCTGTTTATGCCAGATTCACTAGTCTATGCAATGGGCACAAGCACAATGCCGGTGGGAAGAAGAAGATATAATTTGAAGTTCCACAATAATAAATTTAGTAAAACAAATGGTAACAATATTCATGTTAACAGAACTAGAAACATTTCTTTAGTTTTGAGAAGAAGCAGATAAAGATCCATACACCATGAGAGACTCCATCATTGATAACTCTAGTCCAAGATCACACCCCTTAAAATATGTGAACACATTGAAATTTTGAATCAGATATGACTTCAACTTTTTTCCCGGCAAAGTCATAAAAATTAGAATATTCTGTACTGAATATCTAGGTAAGGTAATGGTTATCTTTCTGACACAGCTATAATCATTGCATACAACACGCATTATGACTTTGCCGGCACTTTAGTACACAACATATGTTTCGAGACATCAATAGCGCAACGATTATCGTGTGTCAGAGAACACACATGACACATACCTGATTTGGAGAAACCAAAAAACTTATAAAACAACAAATATATAATCACAACTTTACAGAAACTTGTTTGAATCACAATTTTATCAATATTCATGAACTCCTATGGCTAAAGTCTTATAAGCCAAAATAACTTGTATTTATATTATTCCTCATTGACATGGAAACAATTTATAACATTTTAACTAAAAATTTCAATTTGGCAATACATATATATGATTATGAATCACAATTTTATCAATACTATTCTGTATGAATATCACACATATTTATATAATTTCCAATTTACTCGGACTGTTAACTTCGAAACTACAAGTCGTACTTCTGTTGAGCACGGACACACAATGGAGACCGAGTCTTGGATTGAAATGTTAATTGTCGAGACTTAACAAAGGCACCTGGGTTTACAGCTGAAATATTGATGTTCTTGGTATGATTCCCTCCTGCGATAGAACCAAAATAGTTACCAACTCAACCGTATAAAATGGGCCCATTTTTTTATTTTTCCAATAGAAACCAAAATCACATTTCATGAATATAAAAATCTTGACAGGATATAAATTACAAGATGCCAATGTAAATTCAGCTAACAATGGTGGCAGAAGTGTGTGGGATTGAGTGCGTGACCCAGACCCCAAACGCAGGAAAACTTAAATCAAAATCATGATTAATTTACAAATGAAAGGGAAAGGCTTAAGTAATAAAAGAACAGTGTACGTATTTACCTGCGAAGGAAACAGGAACTGTAGAGGCGGCCATCGACATGAGATGAGGAGCAGTGGGTAGAGGAAATGAAAATTCGAGAGAGGAAAATGAAAGGGGAGGAAAGAATTACCGAGTCTCGAACGCAGATCTACTACAACCTATATATGACTTACCTAAACAAACTATCTTTGTTCTCTCCGTCCATTTAGTTTGCTAATGTTGTTTTCTTTACTAATTATATCGTGGGATATACGGATAATAATAAAAAAATTAATTATTATGTTTATGACTAGTACCCGCGCAAGTAAGAAATATTTATTAATATTTAAATTATAAATTCTCATTAAATAATATTTATAAATTAAAAATAAAGAATTACTATAATATAATTTATCTATATTAATTTGTTAAAAATATTATATGAAATTTAAATTGTGCATAATTACATAAAAAATATGTCTATTTAAAATTAGTACACGACCCGTACGATGCAAGTAACTGATAATAAGTTATATTATATTCATTTCAAAAATAAATGCCATTTTAATTTTTTTATTTAGAAATTTAATTTGACTATAATGTGATTTAAGTAAAAACAAATTTGATTTCATACATTATCGATAAATATAATAGATGGTATTCTGTTTAACCACGAAATTAATTTCCCTGCATACAAAACAAAATCAAAACTTACATTTATTATAGATAAAAATAAAAAAGACCCAAAAATAGTTATTAAAAAATAAATAAATAGAAACTTCCATTAACACAATTATTTTAGAATAATTTTATAAGAAATTATAATTGAATAAATTACCCGAACTTACACGATCTGCGTAATTAGGGTATCTTAAAAATGTAATTTATTGTCTAATTATTTTCTTAATTATCCACGATTTGAGCAGTTAAATACACACAAAATGAATAATATTTGTTAAATAATATGTAAATAAAAATTGTCATTAACACAATTTTTTTAGAACAGGTTTTGCAAACTGCATAATTGATTATTGTTGTCGATATTTCCATAATTGTAGTAATTATTTACAGATTGAATATATCATTCGGATTTACATAATTTCTGTAATTAAAGTATATTAAAAATGTAGTTCACAAAAGAATTACACGAAAAATATAAAACACTTATTAAACAATAAATTATACAATTTAATTGAAATTTTTTTACCAAAACACATAATTGATATTGCAGCCGAAATTCCTATATTTGGGTAAATCAGCCAATTCACATGATTTGAGTAATTAATATATCTTAAAAATGACTTTACCATAAGTGATTATTTGAAATATACCATAAATTGTCAAATTAATTTGAGTAATTAAGGTATCTTAAAAATAAATATTTATATGACTTAATTATTTCTTTAAATAATGAGCCGCAATTTCCATAAGTGATTATTTTAAATATATATATATATATATATATATATATATATATATATATATATATTAAATTATTAAATTAATTTCTCAAAATAATAAATAGATTTTGTTTTGGAGGGAAATACTTACTATTTAAAAAATAATCAAACCTTTTTTTATATATGTAGATGTGGACAAGTTATATTAAAAATAACTTTATAAAGATTCATCAAGTTCATGTCGCATTTTATGATTAAAATAATTACTATAGATTGCAAAATTCAAAAGCACGTATAGTACATGCTGGAACCAAGATTTTACCCCGATACCGATCAAAAAAACTCATTCTAGTCTAATTTATTTTGTATGGTCTATTTTTTTAGAAATGACTATTAATATTTTTTAATTTTTAATTTGATTTTAAAAATTCATAAATTGAAAAAATCTATATATTTATAACATTTTCATAAAAAAAAATGTCAACTATAAGAAAAATAAAATAAAATTTGGTATTAAATTAAGTGAAAACAACATTTTCTTCTTACTTATTTATAGCCTATTAAATAGGGGTGAGCATGAGTCGGTACAGTTCGGAGATTGATAAATCTCCAAAATCGCACTGAAGTTCGGAGATAACTAAAATTCGATCTCCAGAACCGTACCAAAAAATCGGTTCGGTCCGGTTTGGAGATTTTTATTTTTTGGTTCGATTCGGTTCAGTTTTCGGGACTATCGGAACGGTTCGGATATTCGGAGATTTCTTATCATTTTTTTAAAAAATTGAATGACCACCTAGTTATATTTTATTTAAAAAAATCTAACATTCAACAATACTTCATCATACTAAAGATTTTATTTTTAAATCAACTTTAGAAGTAACCCTAAATTTTAGTTAAGACTAAATTCAACTAACATTGAAAATTTAAAATTCAAACAAAATATAATACAGTTTTACATTAAAGTAATATTTATTTAACCTTCCATACCATGTTAGTTATAAGATAAACAAATGCTAAGTATCGACAACTTTAAGTAAAACTTAAATATTTTTTTTTAAACCTTTAATATTTCATTCCATTTTACTTTTTTTAAACAGGAGAAATTCAATTGTAGATAAAATATTACTAAACATGAAATGTAAGTGAATCTTAATTGTTATTACTATATTTTTTTGCATTTAAAATTCTCAAATTATATAGGATCAAAGTTGACATAAAATATATTAATAACACGCATCTATTTTTATAATTCGGTTCTTAATTTCAGTGTTTCGGATCGGTACGGGACGGGACGGTTCGGTTCGGTTCTCGGTACGGATATTTATGAAATATCTAGAACCGTACCAATTATTTTTTCAGTTCGGTTTGGTTCGGTTCGGTTCGGTTCAGAGAAAGTCAAACGGTCAACGGATATTTTTCGGTTCGAAATATTTTCCGTTCGGTTTTCAGAACGGTTCGGAATTCTCTGAGTCTCATGCTCAGCCTTACTATTAAAGTTTTAAACTATATCGTACAATTTTTTTGCATCTCATTTATAATTAATTAATTTATTTATTTATTTTGTATATTTTTAGTTAGTTTACAGATTAGTCTCATGCTCAGCCTTACTATTAAAGTTTTAAACTATATCGTACAATTTTTTTGCATCTCATTTATAATTAATTAATTTATTTATTTATTTTGTATATTTTTAGTTAGTTTACAGATTATGTAATCATTATATGTAAAATAAACTAATTAAAAATGTAATTTGCAATAAAAAATTCAAAACTTGAGCTGTAATTTGCAACCAAAATTCAAAACTTGTGAAATAGTTGTATATTAGTTATATTTATATTTTATATTTATTAAAAAAACTAACATGTTATTAGAAAACAATGGTAATAGTTTTTAACATTTATTTATATGTATAGATTGTATAAAGTCAAATGAAATTTGTCTATAAAAACGTATTTAAATACAACTTAGTAAACACGTTTAAAAGTATCTAGAATATTGTTTGCTATTCTTGAATGATATGTATTAAACTTTGGCAAATGTTATATATTAATCTTAAGTAACATACATGCTAGAAATAAGCAAATATGTACCAATATATAAACAAAATAAGAAAACTACTTCAATATATAATAACTGTAATAAATATTTTTTATTATATCGCAAATTCTACAATAAGTGCATTAAGTATTTTTTAGTGGTGTATAGTTAAGTTAAACCGTTCTATATATTTTGTTCTACCGCTCTATGTGGTCATATATATATATATAGAGAGAGAGAGAAAGGATCATATGAGAAAGAAGGATAGTGAAAGAAATGAGAATAAGTCTGGACAATAGGATCAAGCATATCAATGATTATAATAGAGTCAAACTATTGTCAATCATAATGGCAATCTGGTAATTAATTGATCATATTGTGGTCAAACATGTGCATTTGACCAATAATTAAGGGTAAGTTGGTCAATACATATATTATGTGGGACCCACTCTCTTTCTTCATCACGCGATTTCAGATTTCTACATACACACACACACACACACACACACACAACACAACACACGGCGGCCGACCTTAGTAGATCCGCCGGAGCCAGAACTCGCAGCTTCCTTCACCAAGCCACAGCCGCCGGCGACATCTCCGCCTGCTGCCACCCGCCACAGCACCGGCAGCCGTCCGTTTCATCCACACTCGCCGCCGTCCTTTTCCTCCTCGCTCGTCGCCGCCCGTTTCCTCCAACACACTTCAATAGAAGCTGCTTTGCTACTCGTCGTTCAGACCCAAATCCGGCCCGTCGCCGCCACGATTCTTCCTCCTCCGCCGTGATTCTTCCTCCTCCGATGGGCGTGGGTTGTGGCGGCGTATTGGGCGATGAAGACGGCGGCGGTTGACGACATCGACGGTGACTGGAACTCCGGGGGTAAGCTCCGGTAGAGGTGGACGGGGGTGACCTGCTGATTGAGTTTTTTTATTTGTGGGGTTTTTTATTTGGAAATTTAATATTTTGTAGGGGCTCAATTGAAATTTTTTTAAGTTTCTTTTATTTCAATTTAACACTTGAGGCAAATGTGTAATAAAATAAAAGTCTAATTAATGCACAATAAAGTTACATATATTGCACATTATTATGCGAGAACATACACATTAAAAAAGAGCGTCATATTTTCATATTTTTGTCCCAAATCAAGTTATTTATATATTAATAATTTTACTTGTTATTTTTATATTATTTTCGGTTGAAAAAAGTTGAGTCCGGCTTAGATATATAATGTGTAATCCGGTAGTCGTGATAAAGTGCAACGTGTTGTGTTGTATAGTGCAACGTGGTATTTTAAAAAGTGCAACGCGTGGAAGTATAAAGTGAAATGATGTAATTTTTATATTTTTGTCCCCAAATCAAGTTATTTATATATTAATAATTTTATTTGTTATTTTTATATTATTTTTGGTTGAAAAAATTTGAGTCCGGATTCGAAATATAATGTGCAATCCGGTAGTCGTAATAAAGTGCAACGTGCTGTGTTGTAAAGTGCAACATGGTGTTTTATAAAGTGCAACGTGTGGACGTATAAATTGAAATTATGTAATTTTCATATTTTTGCCCCAAATCAAGTTATTTATATATTAATAATTTTATTTGTTATTTTTATATTATTTTTGGTTGAAAAAATTTGAGTCCGGCTTCGATATATAATGTACAATTCGGTAGACGTGATAAAGTGCAACGTGTTGTGTTGTAAAGTGCAACATGTGTTTTATGGAGTGCAACGTGTATACGTATAAATTGAAATTATGTAATTTATTTTTTTAATAAATTACTTTAATTATATATATTTATGAATGGAATTACACTAAATAATTGACATATTTGTATTATTTATAATTTAATACAAAAGTTTTTTTGCAGATACCATCATAGAATTAGAAGCAACATGCCAACATCTTAACTTTTAATTGGAAGTTATAATTGAAAGAAACTTCAGGCAAGTAGGCAACAATACAAACCCCACCAACGGGCATTCAAAAAAGTTGGGGGGGCCAGCGAGCGATCACTTCGGTGGGGACCAGCGGCTAGATAGGTGGGGCCAACTTGGAGCTGGGAGGGCCAGTGAGCGATCACTTGGGGATCGACTCCTTGTGCGCGGTAGTTGAGGGTATTAAGTACCTAGGAGCCATTGTGTGGTTACCGCGGTTTAATTGGAGGCAGTGTCTGAGGGGCCGGAACTGTTTCCTCGAGGACTAGTCAGGCGCAAGCCTGGAACCTCGGTATCAAAAAAAAAAAAAGAAAAAAAAAGTGAAAAAGACAGGCGCTAAGCATCAGTAATTATAAATTGCAATTAGACCCTTGATCTCTTTCTAAATTTCAAAAAGAAGACCCAACTCAATTTTAGCAATGGCAGGTGCTCGGGTCTCCTCCAGGTGCAGATCTCCGACCAATTTGACGCAATCGGAGATAGAAACTCTGACCGTTTGATCGACAGCACCAGAAACTTCTTGTTCGGGGTTGGTGGAAGGTCGATTGGTCGCTAATAGAGGTCGCCGGAGTTAGGCGGAGGCGGCGGAGGGCTGCCAATTGTGTCGAGGTTGCCGCGATTGGAAGGTCGCTGAGATGAATCGGGACAGATGATGAAAGCACCGCGACAACGGAGAGAACGATGGGAATTTGGAGGATCGACTGCGGCGGCGACCCGGCGGCACCGATGGTGTGTCAGAGGCGGAGTCGTGGCGGAGGCGGCAGCGTGATGACGACGGCGGCAGCTATGGATGTCTGAAGGTTCCGCCAGTAAATGTGCGTGTTCCGCTGGCAAGTGTGTGTTGTGTGTGCGTCGCGTGGGTGTGCACTGTGTGTAATGTGTGTGTGAGAGAAAGAGAGAGAAATACAGAGTGTGTGAGAGAGAAAGAGGGTGAGGTGGGTGAGGGTTCTGGGAAAGTGACGATTAATTGATTTAATTGGATGTGGGGCCCACTAATGTGGTGGATAATTGGTGTGTAAATAAATGTCCATAATACCCTTATTGATAGTTAGTTAGTTGTAAAGCTTTATATGGTCATATATTTTTTATTTAGTCCGCCGGACGAGCACGCGGTCCCTACGCGCGGCAATACCTATTATGTAAGTCGTTTTACTAAATTTTAGTTAATGTTCTTTCATTACAATATTTTTTTTAATATATATGTGATCATATATTTTAATTCTTCTATTTTGTGTAGTAGGTCAATCTTTTCTTCTCCGTTACACCAGACCACCTGCGGGAATGCGAGAGAGTTGATGTTGATTTGGCGGCACGTTTTGCAAATACAGTGGCTCAAATTAAGGCGGTTTGGGACAGGGCGCAGAAATGATGTAATGAATGTTGATTTTTTATTTTATGGTTAAACATTCATGAAATTTTATGGTTGGTTTTTTTTTTTTTGGTTAATTCATTTCATTCGTATCTATTTCCAAATGTTGTGTCACATTCCAACTAAAAAAATTCATAACAACCAACGTATACGTACACGGTTTCAAGTCAATCACAAACTTGCATAACAATCAACGTGTACGTACTCATGTGACACGACTCGTACACAATCCAACAATAAACACGACCAAATATCATGATATAGGTGCATTACAAATTCTACGCCACGACTCGATTGGTTGAAATGCACCTAACCTTCAATCGATTGTGTGAGAAGCATCTGACATGGTGCTTGCCGAAAAATGGGATTCGATTTTGTCCAACTTTTTCAAAAGTTGGAAGTAGGGTTTTGGTTGGTGCTGCAAATTAATTATTTCAAGAAATGAGGCGTGTTTGTTACAGGCAGACCAAAAAAATGAGAAAAACCAAAACTGATAAACACCCTTCACATTACTGTAACCGATGATGAACTTCAAATAACTACAAACCCAAAAACAGAAAGGAAAAAAAAATCTCATGTTTTCATATATTAAATCTGAAATTTGTAAACAGATGAACAATTGAACCTCCAAGGTGAAAAGAAATAAATTTGAAATGAAAAGTATGAATTTCTCACCACCGGACAAGCTTGAAAGAAAATCGTGAGCTTTGAGCGTGTGTGCAAGAAATGAAAATGAGAAGCAATTTACTATAACAAACGAATTATTTCAAGAAATGGTTGAATGGTGCTTGCCTGAAAATGGAATTTGATTTTGCCCAATTTATTTAGAAGTTGAAATTAGGGTTCTTGGTTGGTCATGCAAATGAATGATTTCAAGAAATATGGCGTTTTTGTTAAAAGAAGACCATTGTCCTTTTTTCTTTCACTAGTGATGTGGCAAAAACAGGGTGATGAGTTTAAACGTAAGTGCCACGCAAGCTTGTTAGTCGAACAAGTAACTAGGGGTTGGCCAAAAAATGATTTGAAGACAAACTTCAACACATAATAAGAGTTGAGTATTTATTTGCAAAGATAAAAAGCTTTGAATTTTATTTACAACTCTATAAAAAGGTCAGAATTTTGTAGGCAATTAAGTTATATGAAATGCACATTTAATTACACATTATGACTCCAT
>BKCP01008293.1:361106-372625 GCA_008636005.1 Striga asiatica
ACAACCAAATTAACCAAAAAGACATTAGTCCGATACATTCGATAAGAAATAAAGGAACCAAATAGGGAGGGACTCACTCCAAAAAGACATTATGACTCCATATTTACTTCAAGCAAAATTCACATTTTGTTATTACTTAATTCATATTTAGTTTATATATAATGCATACTTAGGTGATATTATTGTTGCACTTTTAGTTCATTAAAATTGTATATTTAATTCATACCAAATGCATATTTAATTCATATCAATTACATATTAGAATACATTTTTTCTTCATACATAATGCATACTACAGTCAACAGTCAACGTTGAAAGTCAATGCCGAAAATCAATAGTCAACACCATTAGTCAACGATTAACACCGAACGGTCAACACTGGAAATCAACGATCAACGCCCAAGATCAACGCCCAAAATCAACGATCAGCAGTCAAATCAATGTTTAAATAATTAAAAAAATAAAAGATTAATTTTTCGTCACACATCTTGTTCCTTACTTAAATATCTATAACTGAACATCACATTCTCATTTTAAATAATGGAACTCATTGAATCCAATCTGTATAAATATATTATATTATGAAAAAACTTCGTATATAACCTTATCAATTAATATATTTTATAGTAATAAATATTTAGTAATTAACTGTATGATAATAAATATTGTTATAAAAACGGAAAGATAAAGAACACAATATAGAAACTGGATATCACTTATACTCAATTTTCTTCTTCTTTCTGTACATTTTTCCATTGCATTTCGGGTGCCTTTTATAGGCAAACTTTCCCGACATAACATACAATAATTTAAACCACATTCATATCTATTACTATTCCCATTTATTCAAATAGTGAAATGTCACTATTCATGCATAGTGGTTCATTCCACTTGTTTATAACACTCCCCCTTGGAATTACCACTATGTAATGTGCGTTTATGCTGCCTCATTAAAAACCTTATTCGGAAAAACCCTGTGGGAAAAAAACCGAGATAAGGAAAAAAGAGTACAGCCGCACATGCTCCCCCTCGAGTTATCATCCGTGTAAATCTCGAAGATGTCTCATTCCAATGTTATGGACGTGCTTTCGAAATGTTGTAGTTGGGAGCGCCTTCGTAAATAAGTCTGCTGCATTATCACATGATCGGATGTATTGAATCTTGATCTGTTTGTTCCTTTCAAGCTCTTGAGTGTATGAGAAGAACTTTGGTGGGATATGTTTAGTTCTGTCACTCTTGACGTATCCTTCTTTGGTCTGAGCGACACATGCTGCATTGTCTTCGAATATGACCGTCGGATCTTTATTATTTGATAATCCACTGGCTTGTTGAATGTGTTGAGTCATATTTCTGAGCCAGATGCTCTCCCTAGTTGCTTCATGCAGTGCAATGATTTCAGCATGGTTTGAAGATGTAGCAACTAGTGTTTGTTTCTGAGAACGCCAGGAAAATGCAGTTCCACCAATAGTGAAAACGTAGCCAGTCTGAGATCTCGCCTTATGTGGGTCTGATAAATATCCTGCATCTGCAAAACCGATCATTTCATGTTTTTTATCATTTGAGTAAAATAATCCCAGATCGATTGTTCCTTGGAGATAACGGAATATATGCTTGATTCCATTCCAGTGTCTCCTTGTAGGTGACGAGTTATATCTTGCTAACAAGTTGGTAGCAAAAGATATATCTGGTCTGGTGCAATTAGCAAGATACATAAGAGCCCCTATTGCACTCATATATGGTACCTCAGGACCAAGTATTTCTTCATTTTCTTCACAAGGTCGAAATGGATCCTTTTCAACATCCAATGTTCGGTTAACCATAGGAGTACTAAGGGGATTAGCTTTGTCCATATTAAATCGTTTCAGTACTCTTTTAGTATAGTTAGATTGATGGACGAATATCCCATTTTGTACTCTCTCTATCTGTAAGCCAAGGCAATATTTAGTTTTTCCGAGATCTTTCATTTCAAATTCGCCTTTCAGAAAAGTAACTGCTTCTCGAATTTCATTTGCTGTCCCAATAATATTAAGATCATCAACATAGACAGCAATTATCACAACTCCATCATGTGATTTCTTTATGAAAACACACGGACATATTTGATCATTCAAGTATCCCCTTTTTAGTAATTGTTCACTCAAACAATTATACCACATACGCCCGGATTGTTTTAAGCCATACAATGATCTTTGCAACTTTAACGCACATAACTCCTTAGGTTTTGAGTTCAGTGCTTCGGGCATTCTGATTCCTTCTGGGACTTTCATGTATATGTCGGTGTCTAATGATCCATACAAGTAAGCAGTCACAACATCCATGAGACGCATCTCAAGATTTTCATGGGTAGCTAAACTCATCAAGTATCTGAAAGTAATTGCATCCATGACAGGGGAATATATTTCATCATAATCGATCCCAGGCCTTTGGGAGAATCCCTGTGCAACAAGGCGAGCTTTATATCTCGTGATCTCATTATTCTCATTTCTTTTTCTGGTGAAAACCCATTTGTATCCAATGGGTTTTATGCCTTTTGGTATAATGGAAATAGGCCCAAAAACTTTTCGTTTATTTAGTGAATCTAACTCGGCTTGAATGACGTCTTTCCATTTATCCCAGTCACGTCTTTTCTGACATTCAGCTACAGATTTTGGTTCAGGATCCTCAACTTCATTATCAATTTCTTTTGATACCATATATGCGAATGCATCATCATTATTCATGATCTCATCACGCTTCCAAAGATTCCCATTGTTCACGTAATTGATGGAAATTTCAATATTTTCATTTTGTCCCGAAATTTTTCCATCATCTTGATTCCTTTTCAAATTGGAGTCAAGAATTTCTCTTTTCTTTCGAGGATTCTTATCTTTAGACCCAACTGGTCTTCCTCGTTTCAAGCGTGTCTTTGACTCATTTGGCTTATCGTCATTTGCCATTTCTTTTGGAATCTCAATTCGAGCAGGGGCATTTACGGCTACCACATGTGATTTGGTCACGCTTTTTAAATCAGTAAATGCATCTGGCAATTGATTTGCAATATTCTGCAAATGTATGATCTTTTGAATTTCTTGCTCTCTTTGTTTGGTGGGAGGATCAAGATATGATAATGCGGATGTTCTTCATTCAATATTTCTCTCAATTGACTTTTCATTCCCACCTAAAGGGGGAAACAATTCTTCATTAAAATGACAATCATCAAAACGAGCTGTAAAAACATCACCTGTTTTTGGCTCAAGGTATTTGATTATTGATGGAGATTCATATCCAACATATATTCCCAACCTTCTTTGAGGCCCCATTTTTGTACGTTGTGGCGGAGCAATTGGTACACATACTGCACAACCAAAAACTCTTATATGTGCAATATTTGGTACTCGACCATATGCCAACTGTAATGGCGAGAATGTATGGTATGCACTTGGTCTTATTCGAATTAGATCATCTGCATGCAGAATAGCATGTCCCCATACTGAAGTGGGGAGTTTTGTTCTCATTATCAATGGTCTAGCTATAAGCTGTAGTCGTTTAATAAGTGATTCTGCTAGACCATTTTGAGTGTGAACATGTACCACAGGATGTTCAACATCAATTCCCACAGCCATACAATAATCATTAAATGCTTGAGATGTAAACTCTCCAGCATTATCCAGTCTGACTCTCTTGATAATATAATCTGGGAATTGAGCCCTTAATTTAATAAGTTGGGCAAGTAATTTAGCAAATGCCATATTTCTAGTGGATAACAAACTTACGTAAGACCATCTACTAGAGGCATCAATCAACACCATAAAATATCTGAATGGACCACAAGGTGGATGAATAGGTCCACATATATCACCATGAATCCTTTCTAAAAATAATGGTGATTCATGTCCGACTTTAGTATGTGATGGTCTCATTATCAATTTCCCTTGAGAACAAGAGGCCCATGTCAACTCATGTGTTTGCAATATCCTCTCATTTTTTAGTGGATGGCCACTAGAATTTTCAATAATTCGTCGCATCATTATCGAGCCAGGGTGACCAAGTCGATCATGCCAAAGTTTAAATATTTCATTCGACTTTGAATTTGTTGCAGCATATGCCTCAATTATATTAATCCGGGTATAATACAAACCCGAGGATAAAGCGGGTAACTTCTCCAAAACACATTTATTTCCCGCATTATCTGAGGTAATGCAAAGATATTCAACTCTCCCTTTATTCATCGTTTCAATGTGGTATCCGTTCGTTCGGATATCTTTAAAACTCAACAAATTTCTTGTTGATTTTGGGGAGAATAGTGCATCACTTAATATAAATTTTGTACCGCCCATCATAAAAAATATGGCTTTTCCAAAACCTTCAATTATCTTTGCACTTCCGGATATTGTGTTTACTTTTGCTTCATTTAATTTCAAGTTCACGAAATATTTTCTGTCCTTGAGGATAGTATGAGTAGTAGCACAATCTGCAATACATATATCTCCATCTTGAATTCGAGATCGATCCATGATCTAAAAGAAAACAACATTTATTATTGATCAAATTCAAAGTACAGATACAAGTAGCTCATACACAAATACATTACAACTCAAAAAGCAAAATAAAAACATGATCATCAGTTATTCTCTAGGTCATTTCCAGCTCTGTCTTCAAATGCCGCATCGGCAAAATCCAGTTTCATTATGTCATCGATGCCATAGTCATCATCCACACGCGTTGCATCATTTTCAGAGGATTCCCCAACCATAAAATTAGTTTCTATATTCTTATCTTTTGATTTCTAGGAATCTTGGTATTTTTCAACCACGTGCCTTGGGGCTCGACAATTTCGAGCCCAATGGTTATTTCTACCACATCGATAGCATGCCTTTTCATCGTTATCCCCTTTATTATTTTCAGAATGTTTATGAAAATCGTTTTTTCCATGTCCATGATAATTACCTCGGCCAGATTTGTATCCTGGGGAAAAGTTTCGGCCTCGTCCATAATTTCTATCTGGACCATATCCACGGCCACGTCCACGTCCACGGCCACGTCCACGTCCCGAGGTATATCCACGCACATTTGTTTGACTGTTTTCATTTCCGGTTCCCTGTTTAGATATTACAGCATTTATTTCAGGGACCGCAGTAGACCCCGTGGGTCTAGATTCATGATTTTTCATCAACAGCTCGTTATTTTGTTCGACTAGCAACAAGCAAGAAATCACCTCAGAATATTTCACAAAGCCTTTTGCTCTGTATTGTTGCTGCAAAAGTAAGTTTGATGCGTGGAATGTGGACAACATTTTTTCAAGCATATCGTAATCAGTTACGTTTTCCCCGCATAATTTCAATACCGAGCAAATGCGGAACATGGCTGAATTGAACTCGTTTACAGTTTTAAAATCTTGGAAGCGTAAGTGCATCCATTCATAACGAGCCCGGGGGAGAATTACTGTTTTCTGATGATCGTATCTTTCTTTCAAAGCTTTCCAAAGATCCGCAGGATCTTTCACAGTTAAGTATTCATTTTTCAATCCCTCATTTAAATGGTGCCGCAGAAATATCATTGCTTTAGCTTTATCTTGTATTGATGAATTATTTGGGGAGATTATTGTTTCTCCCAATCCCCTCGCGGCCAAATGAATTTCGGCATCCAGTGTCCATGAAATATAATTTTTTCCCGAAATGTCAAGAGCCTCGAATTCAAGTTTGACCAGATTTGCCATGATAACTATAAAATAAAACATCAATGCTTATATTAGAGAAAATTACATTATACAATCATTAATTCTCCATAACGTACAGAAAAACAAATAAGAGACACATCATACAAAAACCTAATACATAAAGTATAAATTCAGTGGTATGATACATCATCGTGAAAATTCCCAAAGTGTAAAAAATAAACAATATAATGGTAATTATAAATAGTAGATGAAACATTTTTTTTCGTTTGAGGGAAATATATTTTAGTATTTGAAATGAGTGTTAATATATGAAGTGTAGTGTGATATATATATATATAAGTTGATAAGTAGCCGTTGCAATATAGCCGTTATGTAGCCGTTGGGAACAAATTAATGATATAATATTTGTTAGTTAATCATTCATGATTATAAAATACTAATTAATCATGTATATTATCTTAAAAATTCATCGAGCCACTATGTGAACAATTTGATGAATATAAGTGTCAAAACAAATAAAAATGTCACTCCACACTACTCGATAAATCTTTCGGTGGGTACAAATATAAGCAGTTATAAATTTCACACCACATTACTGGGTGAACCATTTTGTGGGCGTTAAGTATAAGTAATAATATTATTTATTATAACTTGAAGTTATATATCATAATTAGTGGTAATTATAAGCAAATTTAATAATATCATCTTACCACATATTATTGACTATGGCAGAGCCGTACTAGCCAATAATAATGGTAATATGTAAATTAGTATAATGTTGTATTTAGTATATTCATACCACATATTCTTGATTATGGCAGAGCCGTACTTGTCAAAAATAATGGTAATTTGTAGATTAGTAAAATATATTGATTTTATGTAATGTATATACATATTAGTATATTCCTACCTTTCGGACCGGGTAGAGCGTTCGTACTGATAACGTGTTATAAAAACGGAAAGATAAAGAACACAATATAGAAATTGGATATCACTTATACTCAATTTTCTTCTTCTTTCTGTACATTTTTCCATTGCATTTCGGGTGCCTTTTATAGGCAAACTTTCCCGACATAACATACAATAATTTACACCACATTCATATCTATTACTATTCCCATTTATTCAAATAGTGAAATGTCACTATTCATGCATAGTGGTTCATTCCACTTGTTTATAACAAATATAAATAAATTGATTGATATTTCATATAGACCCCGCTTAGGCACTCTAAGAACTAGGCCCCGGAACGCCTCGAGCAACCAACCACCTAATGTCGCTTAGAACATTTCAAAATATGATTATAACCTTCAGTCTCAAAATAGAGATTCTTAGAATAAAGGTCATATTATAATTACATGAAATTGAGCATATAAATATCAGACAACTATCCTTCACATCAATTGGCATTGTTCTGAGCAAATTTTGGATGAGTAGCAGCATATACTGAACTGTTGACATCAGCTTTCAAGTGAGTAAGGAGATGCTGTATGTCTGGACGTAAAGTTTCAGCTGCTCGGCCCATGAGACCAAGGACTTCGGGCCTCGGTTTGCTGCTAGCTTGCACAGGGCCTCCTTGTCCTTCGTAGTGAACAATGTGATGCCTGAAGAGAAACCGTATATACCCAATTTACACACGATAGTTAATGTGGAGTTTAACGTTATTAGACTATGAACTTCACCAAGTATAGCTTACAGAAAGTCTATAATATCGGCTATTTCTGATGCTTCAATAGGAGCAGGTGGCTGCACGTTCCTCCCAAAGACATCGGCCATGACACTTAGAAGAAGTGACAATATCTGAAAAACGATGAAGTATATTATGCCGGGTAATGTGAATATTATGGTCAGTGTTCGACTTTGAGTTTGAACCGAGACTGTCACTTAGCAAATTAAAATTCTGTACTCTATATAAAAGTATTTTGATAAGTGATGTCTAAGATTATCTGAAACAATTTATTGATCTGTCAGTCACCATGAGAACAAAATGGAGAGAATGCAGACTGAAATGTAATTTACTTTTTTCCATTGAAGTTTTGAATTTAATCGGCTCAAATGTACAGTAGTAATATGTGATAGGAATATATCAAATAAAACACATATGCAACTTTTTTACAGAACCCTTATGACATTTAATGTGAAAATCAGTGAAGGAAGCGTATTTTACCGAGTTGGCTTCTATGCAAGTCCACAAAAATTACTTTCTATACAAAATAAAGAGAATTATGAAGTAGGAATTAAATGAGAAAAACTCTCCCATACCTTACTGAAGAGGGTGTGAGCATTGGCAACTCGGGGGAGCAACGGACCCATAATACGAAAAGCTATTCTCAATCCAGCTATTGATGTCACGGGCCTTAGGTGCTTAACTATAACATGTGCTCCTTCCATCCACTCTAGTGGAAGGTTACTGAAGAAAGCATGTAGCAATGCAACCACATTACCTACACAACATTAAACAGGTAGACCACTCAGAATCGATATAATTCATTTTATTCGTCATTTGTAGTAGCATTAAAAAGAAAATAGCTTCAGACAGTTATCCAGATAAACTTCTATCACGAGCTCTTATTCCTTTCTTCTTTCTTGAAAAAATTCTAACTACCCTCCCCTGCCCTTCTCCTTTTCTTCTTACACGATTCTCAACTCTTGGGCCATCACACAATTGTGTCTACGAAAAAAAGGGTCTAACATGATGTTTTTTCACAGGGGGATAGCCTGTTTATACCCACATATTATTTTTCAGGTGACAACCATCAACGACATCCACAAGATTACACCTTTTTCTTTTTTCTTTTTGCAACAAATAACTTAGGGCTTGATTGTTTATGAAATAATTTACTCACATTTATTTCACAGTCAATCTACATCTTTAACTCAATCTCACTATTTTTAATATTATTCATATAATTAAATAATACAAACTAATCATTCTTACACATCACTTAACTACCTATCATTTCCAATCATTTATCTCCTACTTTTACATCAAATCAATTTTAATCATTTTATTTTAAATATTATTCTGATACATTCTTAAAATTTCACCAACAACTAACCATACTACCTTTTCCAAAATTAACTATGGTTAACCAAAATAACTCATTTTAAACAAATTATTTCATAAACAACAAGCCCAGAGTAGCATATTACCAACAGCAGTCGAGGTATTGTCTTGCGCGGCCCACGATGGGTCCAACAGCGCATAGCAAACGGCAGACTCGAGTTCGCTAGCCGACCTTTTTCCATCCGCAAGCCACCAGCTCTCCTTTATCACACGAGCAGCCTCCATATACAGCTGTACGTGAAAATCCGGCGGCAACTGGGCCAGAAGAAGGCCGCAAGCCTGGATCAACAAGCAGGACAGCTGCTGGCACGTGTATCCACTTCGCCACACAAAGTTGGTTGTTGTCAGGCCCGATCCAGCAGAAGTGGGCCGTGTGGGGCCCAACGAGTCGGTGCTCCCTCCAGAAGGAGAAGTTGGGAGCACACAGCCCGAGGCAGGCCCGTTATTGGACTGGACGAGAGTGGGCTGTATGTGGACCACGATTTGGACGAGTGAGGACACGATTTGGGAAGGGGTGACGGGAAGAGAGAGGATTTCGATGACGGAAGTTTCTAGAATGAGCTGCGTGTGAGTGCCGGGATCTTGAACCTGGTAGAACGGCTTTTGGCCGGCTTCGGGAAGAGGAGGAGGGGAGGTGGAGGTGGGGTGCTGTGAGGTTGACTGGGGAGACTTGTGGGGTGGGGCCCACTGGGCTTTATCCTCCTCCAACTGCCCGTTTTTGGAAGAATTGCTGCTCAGGCGAGGGATCACGTGATGGACCAGATTAAGCAGAAGGGTCGCAAAGTAGTCCGGCGGAGGGCAGATGGGAGCATTGGCCAAGTTGATGTGCTGAGGGAACGACTCTGAGAAAGGGATCTGGAGAAAAACAATAAGGTGAAATAATATATTTGTACAGGAGAGAGAGAGAGAGAGAGAGAGAGAGAGAGAGAGATGAAAAGAGAGAGAGGGAGAGAGAGAGATGAAATGAGAGAGAGAGAGAGGTAATATTACCTTCTTAAGGTCGAGGACATGCAAAATTGGGAGAATGAGTTTCCCAGGAAGATGGCCGTAGAAATAGGCAAGTATGTCGCGCACAAATGTGAAATTCAAAGGATAGTAATGAAGGAAAGTTGAGTAAACTTGTAGGACTCTGTCGGCAGCATCGATAGCATCGTTTTCGATAAGCCTATACACGATCATGGGAATCACTGGGAGCAACCTCCCTGTGATGTCATCAAAAAATGTTGGATACCTGCTAGAAATTTTTTTTATATATGTATGTGTGTGTTAGAAAGGTGGCGAACAAAAATGTGCAATAAACCAATAACAATACGATGTATGATGTTATGGAACTATCTTATACAACATGTGGTGTAAAGATTCTTCTGGTTGATTAAAGGCGACGGAATGGAAATAAAGAAAATAAGGGCATGCTTGTTTACAAATTATTTCATTTTCAATCCAATTCATACTCAAAATCTAATTCAACTTTAACCCAACCCCATTATCTTTAATATTATTCATTTAATTAAATAATATAAATCAATCATTCTTACACATCACATCAACTTTAATTCACTATTCATCCACTCACATAATTTTAACTACCTATCATTTCTAATCATTTCCAATCATTTATCTCCTACTTTTACATCAAATCAATTTTAATCATTTTATTTTAAATATTATTTTAATACATTCTTAAAATCCCACTAACAATTAACCATACTACCTTTTTCAAAATTAACTCTAGTTAACCAAAATAACTCACTTTGAATGAAATATTTCATAAACAAGCACGCCCTAAGTGTACAAAGTACAAAAACAAGAGCATAACCGGTCCAATGCCAAGCAACCTGGGAAATTTCATATATTTCACTAGCTCGTATGAAGCTCAAAGGCAAAGCCTTCAACAACGACACTAAAGTAAAATTGCTGCATCCTTAGAATATAAGGGCAGGAAGAAATTGACCAACAATAAGGTTAAAACACATCGGATAAAATTCATTCCTCGTCCTGTAGAATCATAAGAGGTAATAATAAACATAATTGCTTTTCTTTCGTATATGAAAAGGTAAAAATGTCCAAGCAATCACCTTTCTTTATACGACAAGTGTAATCCAAGAGCCTCTTGCACTTCAACACGCTTGAAAGTTCCAGAGAAAAGCCAGTGCTCGGGTGGACCACGATTCATAAGATAAATTTTCACTCTTTGTTGAAGCTCTTTGCTATCAAGTATATTTATCTATCAGACAGAATGGGAAATTGCAAGGAGGGGAGGCCAAGGCCGCGAGATGAGTATACTCAATATCAAGAATTTTGAGGTAAATATATATGGAATCAATGTAACCAAATCGATAAGAAGGAAGAAAGAAAGAAAGACTAAAAATTTTTCATCTTTTCATCCATTCATACTAGTCCAACCCACCGCTAATAATGATATCTAGTTACAATACTAAAGATTTTAGAATGCATCTGTCAATTGGGCCAACCAGTATCAACATAACCACAAGAGGCCTTTGCTTTCATAAGTAACATTTGCTTTCACAAGTAACATCTCTGACATGGGATAAACAAACAAGTCAAATACCCAAAAGAGTAAGAAAGACATCAAGATCAATAAAACATACCACAATCCGCAAAGCATTGGGATCATCATCACGGTCAATAAGTGCCAACAGTAAAATGTCTAAAGGTATTAGTTCATGGGTCCAAATAAAGAAGGCGAGGTTGTTGCATACTTTCAGCATGAGATCCTGGTCAGATAAAATAAGAAATGATATATATATATATATATATATATATATATATATATAT
>BKCP01008293.1:372847-383757 GCA_008636005.1 Striga asiatica
AAATTATCTGATAATTATAATTCTTACAAGATGTGCAACGTTAATGCTTTCGGATCCATACATAAGTACCCATGCTCCAGCACAGAGATACTGGCGATGCTGAGGAAAACTGTGCTTTATGTAAGTCGTCACATATTCGGATTGAGTATTAGTAGAAAGAAGTTGATTACATTGATGGATCACAGTTGCTTCTGCCTGCATAATATAGAATCATATATATCCTGTCAACAAAACTATATTAATAATCTTTACCAGGGAGGCAGCAGTTGGCACACTGACACTGTCACCCACCCACGCTATTTTTATCATGATGCGCATCCAAATTATTTAGTATCAACATAATGAAAAAGGTTCTCTGAATAATTCATTTTCATTTATTTCATTTTCTTATAAATTTTCCTACAACAGATTTTTTTATCTGATCATTTCGCCATTTTTTTATCAACATTTTTTTTTTCTTTTTTGTATATTTTTCTAAGTCGAGTAATGATTTTTTGCTCAATTTCAACTTTTCAAATCCATAAAAAAAGACATTCTTTTCTTATCTTCTAATCAATCAATTCCATGAGCACATATCATACAGAAAGCACAGACTATGGGGTGCAAGCTAGGAATAAGTTACTGCATCTAATGGGGTCCACAGACCTGGGACAAGCATGTGTGAGGGCATGGTGCTTCTATGTGTGTGTGTGTGTGAGAGAGAGAGAGAGTGAGAGAGAGAGAGACAGAGCATAACCAAAACTTAACAAATGTATCAAATACCTGCTGCCATAATTGAATGGCCAAACCTCTCTTATCTACACGCCCAGCCAACGCCTCGCGCAAAATATTAGGGAAATAGCGGAGTGTTTTCTCAGACCATACATGTTGACTGGTGGCCAGTATCTGTTCCAACATTGTTTGGAGGTAAAACATATGTTCAACCTCTGCAATCCCACGAGTTTTGATGATGATGGCAAGATTAGTTACAGTTATTCGATTTAGTGTCTCAGTAAACTCAGTTGGGCCCTGACAAATACAACGGCAATGCAAGAGTAAATTCCATCACATATGCAAAGCATTTTATATTGAAATAAAATTTAAAAAAAAAAAAAAAAAAAAAACTAATCAGAAAATGTTCTCCACCTTTCCGTCCCTCTTTACATTAAAAAATTCTCTCATTGATAGTATTAGATTCATGCATAAATTTTCGGCCAGCCTAAAAGCACGATGGTCTCCATGCTTTCCCTTCAGTGTAGCAATAATTTTTGTGACATCATGAATTAACCCTTTGTTCTTTCCTTGGTACCTGGAAAAAGCATGAAGACAACAGAATTTATCACCATCTCAATAGACTGTAAACTGGAACAAGCCACAGCAAAAGCATTGGCCAAGAAAATAAATTGTTGATTATCCAATCTCAAATATTAAACAATCAAGTTTTTTGTGCTTCCAGAAGGGAATCCTACGTATATGTAGTTTCTAAAAACCACTAGATATTTTCTAAAACAAGCTAAATATGAGGGGCAGTGGTTTTCTCCATAGTCTATTAGGTGGTTCACGGGGTGTCTTTGCATTAAATTGGAAAATCACAAACATGGTAAGAGTCTATTTTAAAAGCAAGTTAGAAGTCACCAATTGTAAGTTCAGTTAAAACATCACAACTTAAAAGCGCCTTGTTCTTTCCCTACTTAAAATATGCTTTGTCTTTCCACACTATTGTTACTTTGTCCATTCCATAATTCAAGTTTCCAATCAAATTTGACCCTGTCACTTGGAAGTTACATTTATAGCGATGTAAATAAATGCAAAAAATAATAATAATAATAAAAAAAAAAAAAAAGAATAAGGTTCTCTACATCCATCTATCCAATCCTCTCACAAAACATGACAGCATAGCCCTTTATGTGGTAGTATTTTGACAACCATGATTGCAATTGTCCTGAACATGTTATCGTGGACTTGAATATTAGTCAAACTCTTCTCCTTTATTTACAAGTCAAGAACAACTAATTCCATTCACAGTTGTCCCCAATATCTTAGCTTGGAGCTAAAGACTATCCCTAAAAAAATTGTGGCACTGGAGCACTATTAACTAGCTTAATCTACGAGAGAGGGAGGGAGAGGGAGAGAGAGAAAAGAGAAAAAAAAAAACAACCAAAAACAAAAAATATAGTTCACCTGTAGAGTGATAGTAAACGGTAGTTAAGAATTTCAAAAACCAAAATCAAAGCAGCAGGTTTGCTCAGCGGATTTTGATTCCTCTGGGTCAGAAGCTGAAATTGAGATTGAAGATAAAGCAATTAAGTTTTTATATCAACAGAAAACAGTAAGTACAAGAAGAAAACATTGACCTCTAGCACATGCCTGGTACACCTGATGGATTAAACTAATCAAAGTAAAATGCAGGTCATGCTTAATAAACTATCACTAGAAGTGGTTATACGGATGACTAAAGATATCCAAAATGATCTTTGGAAACCAATCGATAGCAAGCCCAGAAGCAGAACCATAAGCAAAATGTACTTGCTAGTTCTCAAATTGAACTGCCGGTCTAACCAGCCTAAAACACAATTAGAACGTTGTTGTAGCCCACTACACTTACAAACTATGCTCATTTGCCCTATAGAGTCAATGTAGGACAACTCACGAGTAACATTCCAACATGTCCACTCACTTGGTGAGGTTCCATCCCAAACCAATTGGTGATGGGAGGAGTAGTCCACTAGACTTATAAACTAGGAACATTTTCACTATAGAATCTATGTGGGACAACTCACAAGTTATATTCCAACATGAATAAGATGAAAATTCCATTGTGCATGTGGATGATGCTATCCACTAAATTCAAAACCAAAGACCACTGTCAACTGAGATATTCGCTGCGACTGAAGATTGCATGTTGAAATAAAGACGTAATGACTAGAACAAAAGAAAGAACAGATCTTCTCGAGGAAACCATAAAGCTATATGGGCAACTTAAAGTGGTCCAAGAAAAGAGTCATTCTCAAAGGCTAGTGAGCAACCTAGAATAGAAATCTATGCTGATGCAAACTGCGATCTTGCTGTGTGTATTATACCTTTCCATTAATTAGGATAACTACAAAACAGAGTGGAGTTGCCATAACTACTGTTCGGGTAGAATAAGAAGTCAGGCCGATGGCCTAACATGAGATGAGTAGTGTTTGCAAAAGCTTGGGAGACCTTTAAACATACCTAAGAAACAATTATGTAATAATAAGGTTGCTTTCAGCAGTATTGCAAAAGCTCAACACGATATAACGGGCATGTCGAGATTGGTGCACTTACATAAATTAGAACCTTAATAGTGGATTATTTGGATAAGAGAGAATATGAATCAATAGATTAGAACATGACGTCAAGATGGTAGAGATTAATAAAATTTGGTTATTCATTTTCTTTCTCTTCTCAAAAAAGGGTTTCTTTTTTTTTTTATCCAAATGCTCTGTCTAAAGAGAAAGTAGAATCATCACAATGCAAGTAACTGATATCAATATAACAAGTTGATGGTTTTTTCTTAAACAAATAAATAAGTTACTTTATTACTTGCATAATTTTACCCACTGCCATGTATGCATCAACTTTCAAAAAAGAAGTAAAAGAACAGATCACGCTACTAGATTCACTGAAAAGCGTAAATATATAATTGTGGGTTTAACTAGAAAGGATTTAACACACAATGAAGGGGAAAGAACATAATACCGTCATGAGTGAACGGAACAATGCATGAGGAGCAATGAGCAAGACACGAACATAGGTTTCGACCATTGCAATGCTAGGCACAACCTGTTTCAAAAGTCATCACAGTCTAAATAAATGCATGTCATGACGCCATATACCAGTATGTCCTACTTAAATTGTTGGTCTAGAAAGACATATATAAAGAGCAGATAACCTAATGCAATGCTCGTTAAGGCACAAAAATTATCCATTTTCGAGAGAAGACTTATGGATGCTGTTGGTTAAAATTTTATTTTGAAATTTTTGGTTTGGTTAAAGAATATTGAGAAAAATGTTTCTGAAATATACATGATGACTTTTAAGTGAATATACATGAGATTGAATGCCAAAAGTTGATTTTATATGAAATAGTAAAATCATGATATGATAACATTGATAGTTAAAAGTAAGTGAGGTGAACAGCAAAATCTGTGGAAAAAATTTAAATAGTGATTTGATGATATTTTCTGAAAATTGTGCAGAAGTGATTGTTGGGAGGAAAAAATATGAGTGAATAAAATTAACTATTAAAATTATCAAAGCAAAAACTAATTTTCAAGAAAAGAGTTATTTAAAAAAAATCTTAGTTACCAAAACTATTCAGATATATATGCTTGGGTACGCTTGCACTATCATGTGCTTAACAATTGAAAATGAAGCAATTATTATTTCACCTGTCCTGAAAACATAGATTCTTCCATCTGATATGCCAGTTTCAAGCATAAATTTATGGAAAATCCAGATAACAAAGATATGGGCAATGGGCTAACTTCCTGCATCACCATGTATCTCTCATTCGACTGCATATTTGTTCCCGGTAACATCTCTGTTATTCCAGCAGATGTTAACCAATTCATGACTGTTTCACAAGCAGGTTGTGCCATGGTATACGATACCACCCAAAACATCCCAACAGATCTTTCGTCCATATTCATATAATTCATAATTCGTTCACCTGATATTTGAGACCAGCTTAAAACACTAAATGAAACAAACAAACACAAAAAAGGCACTCATAGAGCTACTATTCACCAAAATATACACACTAGTATGCAAGTAAAAAAGACTCAGCGTTCTAGGTTATATATGATCGATGGTTCTGTACTGCATAAATTTGGATTTAAGAATCAAATTTCAATTTCACTTTCTCTATTTGCAGAAACTCACCTAAAAAAAACCCGAGCAATTGCTCAGGATTACAATTTCTAGCTTTAAAGGTGGGGAAGGGAGGGGGTGTTAAGCGAGAACTTCCTTTAGAATTTTTCAATTGAGGATACTTTGTGAATGCACAATTTGATACAAGTCAAAGTCTTGAAGTGTTAACAGGCCAAGTGCACTTACAAGTTTAACTATAGAATGTCTAACTTTTGATTATTCTAATGACTAGGAAAAGACACGTTTGTTGCACGTGATAAAATGACTTTAATATATAAGATACCAATTACCACTATGGAGTTAAATACAAAAATTGTAAATCACTCATAATTTTTTTAGTAGAGAATGAAATAAAACATCATTTTTAGCAAACTATTTTAAATTTCTTAAGATAAAGAATGGCATAAAAATCATCATGTCTACTATTTCTCTATCCAATTGCTTTAACAAAATTCTTTAACAATAATTTATAAGTGTGCTCATTTTCCATTCTTATCATTTTTAACAGATCAACAATTATATGCACTGCTACATTAAATTGAACTTATATTTTCATGTCTATTATTATATTTATTTCATGCTGAGAAAATAAAGCAAATTGCCCTCAGGTACTTGCATCATTTCCAACAATGAAACTAAATTTGTGTGGAAAGTATTCCTAATATATTTAACAAATTATATTTTTCTAAATTTTCACGAACTATACATTGTGTATTACTCTGACACCAATTCTGGCATTGTCCTAACTTACTCTCAATTTGTTAACAATGTTTCATAAAAAAATGAACATTTAGGTTTTTGAACATGTGACTATTCTGAACTCTTATTTCTAACATTATTCCACGAATATTTGCACATTTAGGTTTGAATTCCACAAATAACATCATGCCAATCATTTGTGTTATATTCAATTTTAAAATATTACTATTATAATACATAATCATCTTAAAGATAGTACAATGTCAAAAAATCAATCAGTGTTATAATAATCAATTTAGATTTTTGGCTCATTAAGGGCTTAGAAAGTATGTTGTAATTGTTTCATGCGTAGTGGTTTTTAGGATAGTAAGGTTCATGTGACAATTCTGCATTGACACATGTTAACCCATTGGTTTGAGGTCATCCTCGAAATTAATAGGTCGAATTTTAACATATTTTCTAATAAGTTTATATATAATTATAGTTATTTGGTATTTATGTGATTTAAATTCCCTATTGATTAACTCAAAGTTACTTAAAAATGCAATATCCATATACTTTTAGGAAGATTTAATTTAATTGTTAAATATTCAAAATTTTAAGAAGTGTGACAATGTCATAATCAAATGTCCTAAATAAAATTAACTTAATAAAAATAACATGAACCAAGCCATCTATGCTTAGCTTGCATCAAAGCAACTTTTGTTGTGGTGAGATTTGAGTTTTCATACTCCAATTTTGTAAAAGACCACAAAAATGACACACAATCATTATTTGATATCTCTCAGTAAAATATTAATGTCATGAATTAGCAAAAAAAATTTACCGCATCCTACGTGCAGTTTACTAGAAACAGTCAAAAGTCATTTTGTATAAGATATCAAAATCATTTTTATTGTATACTAGTGTTGCCATTACAATCATGCTCAATATAGAAAATTTGTTGGCAGCTCAATGTTTTTACTAATGCATCAGGCCCTATAAAAGTTAAGGAAAAGATGCAGCTATCATGGATTTTTGTAAAAATACAAAACAGCATTTCTAAATTGCCATTACCAAACCTGCTTTTGTTTGACTTGTGCCCACTAGAACAACTCCTACTTAGGTGTGACCCAGGCCATGTAATTGAACCAGATGGCAAATTATGAAAAATCTTAAAAGGCAATACTACTGAGGTAAAGTTTGTTACCAAACTCAGGGACGAATTACCTTTGCTAACCTGCCTCCACCATTCATCTATTTGCTTCCCCTTTTGAAGTTGCTCGTGATTCAGATATTCTCTGGTTGATGTGTTCAGTGACCAAATTCTTAAATTCTGACAACTGCTAATGAAATCCAGCAAGATACTTTGGGAATTATTAGGGTCAGAACCTCTATCTTCTTTATGGAATGAAAGGATTTTTCTGGTCGTCTCCACCTACAACAAAATGAAAAGTAACCAAATCATCATTACTTTATTGGATAATAAACAGGTATATTGACAAGAGAGCTCAAACTAAATGCATTTCAGATTTCAGAATCTCTTCTTTTGTTCATCTTCACAATAGGTAGGTCAGATAAAACATTGATCGGCTATATTAACACTAATTTCTCAGGTGTGTTGGACGATTTCTGGGTGATGTACGTTTCACAGTTTCGACAGGCCAATTGCAGGGATAATGCAATTGCCGATGCACTTGCCACCTCTCGCCATGGCGGCGCCATTTAAAACTAGGATAATTACTTTGGGACATCAATTAATGTATCTGCCCCTGCAATTCCTGTCTAAAACTGAAGACAAAGCTTTGGCACAAGGAGGTGTAATACCCATATATATCCACAACATAAAAAAACTAGGATTCAGTTTGGGCTCAAAGGTACTGGCCAGCGTGAGCAGCCATTGCATGAGAATGGGAGAGTCCAGAAAAGTCTATTGAAGAATGAAGCCTGAAAGTACACATTCGAAGCTTAGATGACACACATTCTTCATAAAGCTAGCAGAGTAGTTGATGCTATTGCAAAATGGCATCGACCGGGTGATTCTTTGCAACTTTATATAATCTCTCTCTCTCTCTCTCTCTCTCTCTCTCTCTCTCTCTCTCACACACACACACACAAAGAAGAAGAAGAAGAAGTTTAAAAACTATTTATCATTAAATGAAATTATATTTCAACTACTAGGTTGGGGTTTTTTGCCTAAATCTACCACACTTGGAGTATTTTTGGAAACAACAAAGGAAAATGAAAGAAAAGAGTGAAATTAAATGCAATAGAGAAGATGTTTATCAGGAAACAAGGAAAAGAAAATACTCTAGAGTGAGTGAACTGAAATTCAAAATGAAGCTGTAAACTTTAAACTATATGAACCATAAATTGTGAACGTAAGTATTGGAGTAGATATCATTACCACAAAACAGAGATACACTACCTTTCTCGAGTCTGAATTTAGAGCATTCATGACAAGCTCAACACGAATAATTTGTGCTAGCAACCATGTAACGTGATTTGTCCTCAGAATATGTTGATCACCACCACCTTGGAGTCGAGAAACTAGCTTGTCGACAAAATCAACAAAATCAATGCATCCATGTTTCATGAGGAAAAAGAACACATCTGAAAAGATAAGCCACTCCTGCCAACAGTTTGCTTCTGCAAGTTAAACAGAAAATCAATTTTAGACCATTTTACTAAAAGAAATAACAATACAGTGCCTCAGCTTGCAGAAAAGTTAAATTTAGTTCGGACAAGAAGCATCCTAGAGGAGTCATAAATGCTTCAAAATGAAGATTCATGCAGAATATATAGGTGACTGAAATAACCGAAAAAAGAGGTGCATAAGTTAAAACCAGAAATCCAAAAGAGAGACTATAAAAGATTATGGTTCTTGCCTGAATTTGTTAACTTGAGTAATTCCACTATCCTATCTATTGTTGCTTCACTAATCATTTCAGAGGTAAACACAGCCCCTGGGGTAGGTCCCTGTGTATTAAGCCTATGGCATGGTGCCAAAAGCAGCACACGTCTCCACCAGTCGGGAGATGGGGTGTTGCGGAAAGCATGTCTCAGACATCTCAGAGCTCGTTTCCAGTCAAGACTCTCTCTCTGAATTGATGCCGCAAGTTCCTGACAAGAAGATAGAAAAAGGCAGGATTTATGGACTAAAGTAATACACATGTAAAATTTCTACTTCTAAAGGTTAGTGAAAAGGGGAAAATTAAGTTATTATAAAAGAAAACCCAACCTTCTTGTAATATCCACAAAAGCTAACAGATACAAAAAAAAAGGCTCTTAAATAGAATCATGTCAGTAACTCTATGTCATATTTTTTATCCCTCCCTTGATATTAAAACACTTTGATTTCTTAACTTCACTCGAATGAAATAAAGGACTAGCTTTCCAAAGAAATCAAACTATTAATAGATAACATTACCTCTCCATGCAGAGGCTCTCCAAGCACACTAGGATACGTGATGGGAGAATATCTCATGTTAGTCACTGTTTCGCCAGATATGTTAGCAGGGGCCTGAGGCAAAAGTCGGGGGGTTCCAAACGTAGGGCAGTGAAGGTGTGCATCTAACATCTGCATATGGGTCGCCATCACATCTCTCCTTCTGTGAATCTCTAAGATAAGGGTGAACAGCGCCTCATCATCCGGTATATTCTCAATAAACTGCAATCCACTACGTATCAGCTCATAGAAGGGCACACGGCATTTATGATCCTCGACCAAAAGCCAAATCACGTCTAACGAGTTGTGCAGCCACTCGACGAGAGCCTTGTCTGGTCTCCAGGATTTCGCACTGTCGAACTCATCGACACCCTGCAGTTTCTGATCCCAATTAACGAGCCAATTCAACATGTGGTTAAAGATATCCGCGCGCGTGACAGGCATAAGATCAGATTCGAGGCTGATCAAAATAATCTTGCAGGACAGCTGGCGTAGACTGCTTAAGGCATTTTCTCTCGCGAAGAAGGTGGACTTAGCTGACTGTTGACCGTTGATATCAGTGGATTTCATTGGAGACGATTTGGCACCAGATGACGGCTCAGGCACTGACTGTATGGGGGATCCAACACCATGAACCGAAGGCAAAGGTGAAGCGGAACTTGATAGCTGAAAATTAGTGGAATTGGGAACGGCATTTGACTGGGATGAGGTGCCTGAAGTAGTAGTAGCAGCTGCTGTTTGACTGCCCTGACCAACACTGGGGGCCTCGGCAGAGGAAACAGAAGAAAGAAGAGAAGGCAAGAAGGTATCCCAGTTTATGCATGCAATATTGCACAGACTACGTAGAGCAAAGAGCAAGAACTCTGCTCTGGGAGCATGACCACAGCATTGGATAACTAGAGATATCAAAACAGATTCTGTTACAGCACGTAGTTGCTCCTGGTCCTGGAAAATATAAGAAGAGCAAATTCACTATACATTAAATTATATGAGTCCCAACCAAAGATCTGAAAACGAGAAGAAGAAGAACAAGAAATTTGAAGTTATCAACTGTTCACCTAAAAGCTTACAGGAAACTGACGCTGTATCTGCTCAAAATCATGTAGGAACTGCTCATTAGGGGGAGGAAGGTCTCTGTTAATAGCAGTAACCCGCTTCTGTGTCTTGTTTCTGTAATTTACTTAAACATGAGGTTCCAATAAATATAATATCAAATTAAGCACAACTGCACAAGTCCGGTTTTTTCCTAATAACATATAAAATCCCAAAAAAAAACAAATGGAAAATTCAATGCAACAATTTCTTCCTATGTTCTTGAGAGGGAGTTCAAGAATTTCACATCTAACAAGACATAAATGATATTCTTTGATCAACTAGTATTAGGGCCAATGAGATATACAAGAACAGGGTAAATGGCAAACTCACCCTATTGACAAGCAAGTAAATCACAAAGCCTGCTACCATAGTATAAAAAACTAAAATTTAGTTTTTTTATAGACAAAAAGTTAAACTTGCTATATCTCAAGAATATATATTTGCAAGTATTTTACTATAATTAAAAAACGCATAATTTCCGTAAGAATATTCAGCCTATTAGCAACGTTTTAAAGTCGTTCTGAGGGAGTGATTTAGCCACAAGCCATCTGGATCCCAAACAAACACTAACTAAAACATCCTTGTCTGAAATTAACCAGAGAAGATATTGTAACAGAAAGAACAATTATTGAATTCCAGAATCCAAATACTATACATGAAAGATTGCTCTAGCAAGTGTTCATACTACTTGCTGCTCTGAGTGACATATATGCAAAATAAAAAGGGTAAGGACTCACGGTGGTTCTTTAACTGAATCGTCCGATTTCTGGCGCACGGTCCTCTGCAAACACGAAGAAAATTGGATCACTCGGAA
>BKCP01008293.1:383973-399897 GCA_008636005.1 Striga asiatica
GGAGGAGGGGTTTGAGTCTGGATTTCCAATGATATGGGATAACTATACTTGGTCAACTAGATCGGAGAGGCATCCGAGTTGAACCGGGATGGTCATCAGGTCGAGCAGGAGACGAGAACCTTTTCGGTCGAAAGATCATTAGGTCGAAGAAGACGTTGGAGATACAGAGAGCACCACCACATCGAATAGGGTCTAGAGGAGACCGGGAGACGTTTAACTCGAGAGAGCATCTGGTCGATCCTTTGGCCAAGTGAGTTGGATAACAGGACTCGACGATTGAGGAGTGTTCACCTCAAGGTAATCAAGGTCAAAAGCATGGGTAAAACCACGCGGCATCACCCGAGTGGTCCACGCCTTATAACCACCTCTGATAGCAAGGGTAGCTTTGACAACCGAGGTAGCTCATGCGCTAGACTTTGGTCCTAAGGTACCATCTCTCTATATAAGGGAGTGAGGTATGTCTTGAAACACATTATATTCTCTATTATACAGTTTATAATACCAGAGCTTTTCCCATCTTCACTTCATCTTCTAAACATACTCATTTAAGCATCGGAGGCTCTTCACCGGAGACCCCCTTCGGTGTGAGAGTTCTGTAGGTTCGACGACGTTCAACTGGAAACCAGCGCGAGATCCAAGCGTTTCTAGCTCGTTCTAGCCGGTTGGAGGTCTTTGTGATACCATTTTGGCGCCGTCTGTGGGGACTTCGTTCAAAGAGCTTGTGTTCCCCATGGTGGAAGAAATCCCGAGAAGAAATCTAGAGACTACGTTTGACGATGAGTGAACAACCACGCGTCCGTTCGGAGCTGCCTTCCTCCGGGCTTCTTTGGACCTTTTGCAACTCCGATGACACCAATGCCTCCTCATCCAGGCTTTGAGGGTTTATTGGTGGTTCATGTAGCTGAGGTGGACTCGAGTCTGGCTCAGGAGGCTCGAGCATCGAAGGGAGTGGTGGCGCAGGTGCAACCGCACCCAGATATACCAAGAGTTCAACTAGTTGAAGCGGTGGTGCAGGCGGTGGAGCAACCAAGGGCAGACGAGGAGCGAACAGGCCAGTAGGTGGAGGCAATGACCAGAGAGGAGATGGAGAGGATGATTGCTAATGCGGTTGCAGCAGGGGTGGTGCAGCAGGCCACGCATCACACTTTGCATGCCACTACTGCGCCGACCATGGTGGTAGGCGCTCACCAGCAAAACACAGAGGAGGATGCATCGAGTTTTAGAGGAGATGGAGCCCCAAGGAATAAGACATTGGAGAGAATGACTGAACAATTGCGTCAATTGCAGGCCAGGGTGGATGGTCGACCAGTGGGTCAAGCTCGAGGACACCCCTTCTCAAAGGATATTCTGGAAGCACCATTACCAACTAGCTTTCAGGAAACAAACTTAGGCGTATGATGGGTCGACTAACCCGTCAAGGCACGTGCGATCACTTAAGAACATGGTTGTATTACGTGGGTATTTTGATCCAGTGAGTTGTAGGGCGTTCCTCTTGACCTTGAGGGGAGAAGCACTCGACTAGTTTAACCAACTACCCCCGGTGTCGGTGAGGGATTTCGAGGACTTCTCAGAGAGATTTCTAAATTAGTATGCTAGTGCGGTGGCTCATGAGAAGACGTATCTAACTCTGATGGCGATGAGGCAAGAGGAGGGAGAATCTTTGAGGAAATACATTACACGTTATAACTTGACATGTGTGGAGATACCATTAGTCTCATATGAGTTCAAGGCGGGCGGGTTAATACAAAGTCTTCGAGCTGGCCCATGTCAAAGTTCTTTAACCGAAACACCAACCGGATCATATGATGGAGTTCTCAAGAGGTGCAAAAAGTATGTTAACTTGGAGGAATCGGATGAGGAGATTTCTAAACTGGAGCAATTAGCTAAACCTGAGCAAAAAAGGAGAGAGTTGATTCACCCGGAAGGGAGAGGCGGAATAGGCCAGATAGGGGTCGAGAGGATAGATGAAAGGATCGACCTATGATGAGTGGTCGTAGGTTTCATAAGTATACGCCATTGAAGACCTAGAATTTGTCAGAGGTGTTGGAAATGATCGAGAAGAAATTTGATGGAAGGGATGTAACATGGCCAAGGTCGAGGAGCGAGGGACCTATTCAGCCCAAGTCAGGTAGATATATTGCAGGTTCCATAGGGATTATGGTCATACTATGAAGAACTGCAGGAATTTTAAAGATGAGATCGAACGATTGATCAGAGCGGGGCACTTAAAGGAATTAGTGTATCACGACAGGCCGAATAGCAGGTTCCATAAGGATTTTTCGTAATCAATGCAAGTGCTTCTTTTAACTCGCTGTCATCCACCATTGAACCTTCATCAAACTCACTCTCTTCATTCTGAGCAATTACCACCGCCTTGAGAGCCAGTCCCTTGTTCTTGACTTTATCATAATTGTTGTTAATCTCGAACGTCCTCAGATCACCAAGGAGTTCATCTACGTCCAGCGGCGCAACTCTTTGAAAACTCTCAAGGGCTGTAATTTTTTCTCTGAACCTAGGAGCAACTGTCCGCATAATCTTTTGGACTTGACGATTTTCATAGATTTCTTCTCCAAGCATCCCACTTTGGTTCACCAGATCACAAAATCTGGCATAATACATATCAATCGTTTCTTCATCCCTCATTCCGATTTCATCAAATTAGAGTTACTCGTTGAAGTCTGGATGCTTTGACTGCCGTTGAACCTACAAACTAGCATTGTAGAACTCGCCAAGCATCTTTCGTTGTCTTACATTGAACTATCATCTTGTGTTGTGTCTGATCAACTACCATAATGATCGCATAGAAGGCTCGATAGTTTGCTTCTTCTTGAAGTTTTTTCGGCGTCAGTCCAGAGATCTTTAGGTTTGAGAACAGCGGCCGATGAAGATCCTTTTCCTTGATCTGGTGCTCCTGACATGACTGGATGTTCCCAGCCAACACTCTCCCAAGAACCTTTTCCAAGAGATCTCAGAAAAATCGTCATCACAGATTTCCAGTAGGAGTAGTTTGAACCATCTAATTGTGGAGGTCTTAACATCGATCCACTTTCCGGATTCATGATTGCCCAATCCACACGTCCTCAGAACCTTTGTACGAAAACCCACTCTGGTGCCAATTGAAGTTGTATATTGATATACAAAAACTACCAGAATAGCGTATAAACAAATGAAACAGTAAGCTAAAGAAGTTTCACACAATTGCGGATGCAGAATTTCACTAAACTGAACCTTCAGGAGAGCATCACACTATCCCTTCGGATCTCTTTCATTAATGCAGATAACACCACCATTATTCAAGGGTTTACAATGTATACTTCCTCTACACTCTACTTGAAATAATGACCTACACTATTACTTATCTGACCACAAATCCCTTTGTGGCTTTTCTAGTTTGACTCCCTCAATCGAATAAGAGTGAACCTCCGAACACTCTGTTACTATGCATAACAATTAACTCATTGTGATCAAGAATTCTTTCTTGATTCACCACTCAATAAAAATACAAAACTTCAGAAATAAGAAATTCTCACACGTAAACAAAAGCTCTAAAGGTAATCAACCAATCCATCATGCGTATCCTCCTCCTTTTATATGAGCTCACATATAGTAAGTTTAGGAAGTCTTCGCTGCCGAGCCAACGTCCTAAAAGGATGTTCCCTTGATTGATTTGGCCTCCTTCAATTATGGAAAGTCTTCTTCATGTGGCCGAATCTTCACAATAAGGAAAGTGCAATTGGGAGCTCTTTAATAGACCTGCACAAACAATAAAATTATTAGTGTCCGCAAATAATAGAGTGTAATAGGGAATTAATTAAAAAAAAAAAAAAAAAGCATACTTCCCTTAATTATTCCTGAGTAGTCTACACACGGGGGCAGATGAAGGTTCATCGATTTACTGTCAATCTTCAAATACTTACAGTTAGGATATGCTGTAAAAGTTTGGCTTTCAGATATTGACAATTCCATTTTGACCTGGCAACCATGTTTTAGTCAAAGTATTTATGTTTGCAGTTTATTTATTTATGCAATCATAACTCCTTTATTTTACATTGTAGATAGTATTGTTCGTCGTGTCGAATAGAAAGATCATACTATTTGTTCCTTGTGGAATATAAACTAATTATTCACAGTCCAGACAGTGAGACCCATGTTGGAAAAAGACTGTAGTGTAAGTCTTGATTCGGTTGGTCTTTGACTGATGAATTATACTATTACTTATGATAAGTATTGAACGGACCGCGGAAGGATAATATTATAAGATTTACTGATCGTAGTTATAATCTAGACCTTTAGAAATTGATGCGTACTTTTAAGTCGTAAGATAATATAAAACGGGCATATATATTCATTATTCATTGATTTGATTTACCAAGGGGGATTCCTATTTTGCTAGGATGACATACTCGGTATTAAGAGATTTTCTGTTCGAGAATACTCGGTATTAATTCTGGAAAAATTAAGAGATTTTCTAGGAATAAGAAAGGGGTGCTTACAGACTGTGAACAACCAGTTCATCTTGCAAGAACCGACAGTATGATATTTCTGTTCAACACATCTAATCATACTATCTACAATGTAAGATAAATGAATTATGATTGCATAAATAAATAAACTTGCAAACATAAGTACTTTGACAAAAACATGAGGGCTAGATCAAAATGGAATTGCTAGAATATGAAAGCCAAGCTTTTACAATATACCTAACACCTAGAGGATGTGCTCACCCCTTTGTTTTTCAGGTTCATTAGCTGGTGGCGAACGTGACAGGACAGGCGTGGTCATCATGTAATTATGCTTTTATGCTCTGCAAAAAGTTATGAAAACCTTTGTAAATTGGATGTTTTAGATTTCTACCTCTTTCGAACTAAGTTTGTATAATCCAAATTGTTATTGTTTGAAAATGTTTTGGCCATGTTCCAAAATGTCGAAAGAACAGAGTTTTTGAGTAGTGCCCGTAGTATAGTTTTTGGAAAATGTTTTCTAAAAGTTCAAATTATTTCTGAAACATCCAGTCTTTTCTTAAAATAAATAATCGGGAGTTACACCTGACGTTGACATTCTGCCGCTCATGTCAGAAATCGTATACTCAATATATTATATTTGAGAAGCTAATTCAGAGTGTCGTTCTAAAAAATGAACTTATATATATAGAAGTCATATATATATATATATATATATATATATATATAGAGAGAGAGAGAGAGAGAGAGAGAAAGGATCATATAAGAATGACTCTTAATGCGAGAAATGAGAATGAGTCTGGATCATTAGATCTAACATATCAACGGTTATTATTAAGTCAAAATTTAAATATGGCAGTCAAACCTGTTGTGGCAATTTAGTAAATAGATGTATAATTCGTGGTCAAATGTATACATTTGACCACGAATAAGGGCAGTGTGGTAATTACCCACTCACACACAAATCCACCTAACCTATCATACGTGGGCCCCACCATCACCATCCTAATTAAAACCTCACTTTTCTCTCTCACCTACACACACATATCTGCAATCAGATCCATCGTCTGTGCCCACCGGAGATGAACCCTGCAACCACCTACCGCTCGTTGCCGCCGCTCGTCGCCGCCTGCTACCACCGCAGTTTCTCTCGCGCGCCATTTATCCATCTTCTCTCGCACCGACGGCCCATGTCTGCCACGAATTCTGGCTTCCTCCCTACCTTCTCTTCCGACGTCGGCCGCGTCTCCTCCCGCAGGAGAGCTTCGTGATATCACGGTGAACGTCAATGTCGAGCCGCGCACCTCGTTCCTCGTTAATCTTTCTCTGTCCTCGATCCACGCCGCGTGAAAAACCGGTTAGACAGCGGAAGGAAGTCGGCGACGATTTTCGCCGTCGTTTTCGCGCACTTGCTGGTTCAAGATGCCTCCGAAATCGACACGCCGCCGAACATCTTCTTCCCGTCCGTCGGCGCTTTCAATTTCTTACATTATAGGTCAGACAATAATTCCGGTGCGCATCTCGATTCCGGCCGCCGCCGCCGCCGGGCTCGTTCAGCTGGTCATCAGCTCGTTCTTATGGTGGCGTGTGTGCACAACTACGGTGGGTTTCCGGTGAACGACGAGAGGGTGACTTTGGGAAGGGTTGGAATTTGGTTTGTTGGACTGATTGTAATTAGATTAGGGTTGAAATTTGGGGGTTTCACTTTTGTAAATTAGACAAGTTTTGGGGACTTATCGATAAATTAATAAAGTTTAAATTAGTACATGTATAATAATAATAAATAAAATACCTAATAATGTGCAATCTATCATGGGTTAATGTGCAACTCGTCTAGTAATATTGCGCACAATGTTGGTACATTATGAACCGACCGGTCTTTTTGTCTGAAATCAATCTAAACCTGAACAAAATTAATTAGTTTATTTGATTGGTTAATCGAATTAACCAAAATAATTAAATTTAAACATGGGAAACACAATTAATTAAAACGAAATTTAATCAAAATGAAATTTGAAATTTCCACCACCGCTTCAAAGTAAAAACAATTAATAAAAATGAAATTTAAGATATCGAACTGAAAATTTCTACATAACTGGTTTAATTTTTCGGTTTACATAAACAACTAAAATAACTTACATAAATTATATTATTTATTATAAAAATAATTATTAGTATTTAATTTTTTTATATAATGTTTTATATTATTTTATGATAAACATATTAGTATATATGTAAACAAAATATACGGTGCAATATAACAGTTATTAGGTGCAATTCGTTCAACAATATGGTGCACGGTGTTAGTATGTATTGTGCATACTGAACCAACTGAACTATTGCCCATCAAATTGAAAATGAACATAATTAATTGGTTTATTCAGTTTGGTTAACCGAATTATTCTAAATTATCGAAATAATTTGTTATTTATATTAAAATTATAACTAATATATTAATAATTTTATTTATTGTTTTTATATTATTTTTAGTTGAAATAAAAAATTGAGTTCGGTTAGTTTCATTCTGTATTCGTACGATATTATAGTCGTGATAATGATATTATAATCGTGATAAAGTGCAAGCTGTTATTTTATAAAGTGCAACGTATTGTTTTATAAAGTGCAACGTGCTTATGTATAAAGTGGACTACTGTAATGTTGGTATGTTAGCATGCTTGTATTTTATGTGGACAAATGATGTGATGCATGTTAAAATATTAAGTAGATTCATTTTTTTAGATTTATTTTATGTTGTATTTTCACAGGAACTATTAACGTTAACTGAAGAGAGTGATGATAAAATGTAGCTTGTTGTTTTATAAAGTGCAACGTCTTGTTTTATAAAGTGCAACGTGTTTATGTATAAAGTGCACTGTAATTTTGATATGTTAGCATGCTTGTGTTTTATGTGGACAAATGATGTGACGTATGTTAAAATATTATGTAGATTCATTTTTTTAGATTTATTTTGTCGGAAACTATTAACGTTAATTGTGGAGTGTGGTGATAAAGTGCAATGTGGTGTTTTATAAGGTGCAACTCGATCTTTTATAAAGTGCAACATATTGATATATAAGTGCACTACTTTATATGATCACATATAAATTATGTGTTTTTTAAAAACTACATTTAGTAGATATAATTGCATCGAATTAATCAAAATAATTAAAATTATTTGTCATTTATTATTTTACAAGTATATTTATTATTTTAATATTTTTCATATATTAAAATTGTACATATTAAAATTTTAAAATAATGTACATTTTATTTATTATTAATATGTATTTATAAGAATATTGATATAAATTGCATATTTGGTCAAAATTGTTAAAATTATAGATCTGCCACTTAGACTAAATTGAAAATAATTAATATTTCTGAAATTGCACATAAGTCCTTCATAGTTATCAAATTCACAAAATCTGGCCCCTAGCTCTAAATCAATGAATTCAACCAATCCATCCACAATTTATGAAATTCACCGTCAATTTCGCAATTCCAGGCTCAACGATTCATACAAGGTCACGAATTTGTTACGAAAACATAAACAGAAAGAGATTATTGGAGTGTTTCAGTGGCGGAGGTCGAGGTGGCGCCGGCGAAGGTAGAGGCGGCAGTGGCGGATGTCGAGTTACCGGGGTTGGCTGGCCGCGATGTATGAGGCGGGATGCCGATGACGGCGGCTATGTCACGATTAAGCATCGATCGTCGTGTTATAGGCGTTCCCGGCAGCGGGGTTGTGGCGGTGTTCTGGTCGGCGGCGAACAACGAAGGGCTCTGGCAGGCGGCGGAGCACGACTCGATTATGCGGCGTCTCTGAGCAGTGGTCGGATGCAATTTCCGATCGAGCTGTGCGAATGAATTTGGCCTGCGACCTGCGTGCGTGTGTTTAGGTGAGAGAGAGAGAGGGGAGGGGGAGAGGAGAGAGAGAGAGATGTGTGTGTGGCTGTGTGCAGAATGTGTGCGTGTGTTTGTGTGTGTGTTGAATGTGTGTGTGCGTGTGTTGCGTGTGTATTAGGTGTATGGGGAGTTGATGTGGCATGATGATGTGGAGATGATGTGTAATATAATGACTAAAATGTCCTTAATGAGGTATAAATTTGACTTTTTTATTAGCCATTAGATCGGATGATCTAGTGGTTACAATTTATTCTCATTTCCTGCATTAAGCATCATTCTCATATATATATATAGGATGTGGTTCAAATGAGAACCAAGTTCTAGCGTGAGAACCGTGAGAACCGCTATTTATAGTTGCAAGTAGTGCTATGATTTATTGTGTTTTAATGCTATTTTTAACATTGATTTATTTTCTTAAAAATAGCAACACAATTTATAATAGCATTTGTGAAAATGATAGCACCATGTGATATTAAAAATAGCATCATACACAATAAAAACTAGCATCAAATACGGTTCTCACGGTTCTCACACCAGGACTAGTTTTTATTTGAACCACTCCCTATATATATATATAAGTGCGCTCAAATGAGAATGAAACGCAATGAAAGGAATAAGAATGATTTTAGGCCACTAGATCCATCATATCAATAGCCATGATCAAGTCAAATTTAAATAATTGGCAATATAGCAAATAACTTTACATTTATTGGTCAAAATTAATCATCTAAGGGCAGTTGTGTAATTTTGTACACCCACCCAATATGTAGGACCCACCACAATACATTAAATTCATACTCCCACCTACCACACACACACACACACACACACACACACACAATCAGCAGCCGGCACAAGCACCGCCATCGCCGCCAGTTGACCACCATCTTCGCCGGCGACACGATCCTTGCCGATCCAGATGATGCTGATGCCATCCCCGTCGTAGCCCCGCCGTTCAGGCCGACCGCCGGCAGCAGCCCTGCCGCGGACAAGAGCAGATCCACGATGTCGCTGTCGCGAGCACCGTCAGTCTCCATGTGCAGAGGCATGCGGCCGCCGGCGTCTTCCCCTCGACAAGCTCGGTACTTCGGGCTATTCGGTGGTCGACGGTTTTGGGATGGCCGAGGATGGCATCTTCACGACGTCGGGAGCGGCGGACTACAGATAACGGTCGTCATGAGGAGCAGGTTGTCACCGGCGTTTTGGTTGTGACGGCGGAGGAAAGAGGTGGAGGTGGCGAATGACAGCGTCCCCACTTTTTTCTGGCGTTCCGTCGTTCAGCGACCTTGGCGATGGAGAGGGAGGGAGAACACGGCGGAGGAGATGTGGACACCGGCGTTGGGTCACGATGGCCTGGGGCGGGTGGCTGGAGGCGGGTGACTGAAAAATCTGAAAGAAGGAGTTGAGTATGAGGGGCTTGAGTTTGAGAATTTAGTAAGTTGCAAGGATCCAAACATAATTTCAACATTTTTAAATATATTACATCTTAGTCCCAGGGTTAAATGTATAATTTATATAAATACTAAATGCACTATAAAGATAAATAAAATGCACATCTACGATATGCAAAATGCACATTAATGTGTGATGATATGCACATTAAAATTTATTATTTTAGTATGACAAATACATAATTGTCATCTAATACACATTTATAAGTTTGCAAATTTACCAATTATCCCATAATATACCAAAATATCAAAACCAAAATTATCGAGTTGAACTCTTCAAAAGAAAAATTATCGAATGATTTTTTATTTTTGTGTAAAGTGTGTTCTTGCCGTCAGTAATGTGCAATTCATATAGCATAATCGTGCATTTATAGTGTATGCCTTTTTTGATAATTTGTTCTAAACAAAACTAAAAAGTAAATTATTGTGCAATCTGTCATTCATTAATGTGCATATTGTTTAATATTACTGTGCATTATGCAGCGCATGTTTTTTCACCTGCGAAATCAAACTAAATTCGAGCCAAAATAACTATGTTATTCTGACGGTTAATTGTATTAATCTAGAAAATAAAATAATTTATTATTGGTACTATAAAAAATGCATTTAATTTAACACTGTTGTGCAGTATGACAATTAATAATGTGCGTCTTGTTTAATACAATTAGTACGGAGTTTTTTTCTTATGTCCCTAAATAGTTAAATTTATTTAATATTTATATTACAAAATCATATTTAGTATTAAATAGTTTTTATTTGATAATTTTATATTATTTTGATTTTAACTTCATGATTTATATATATTTATAAAAAGATAATATATTTTTTTATAGTTCTGTCAGTTTGAATATTAAAAAAAAAACGACATGTAATGAGATAACTTAAAATTTAAAATTAAAAACATATAATATAATCGACATACAAAATTTCAAACTGAAAATTTTAGTTCATTCGAATTAGGTCACTATTGTGCATTTAATCAGTCATTAATGTGAGTTTTGTCTGTTAGTATTGTGCACTCACATTGTGACTTTGTTTAATGTGAATATACACAATATATTTTAATATATTTTTTGCATTTTATTTATTATTAATGTGATTTTATTAAACTTTATGTAAATCACACATTTGGCACATGAACCAAATTGAAATTTATTCAAAATTCATGAAATTGCAATCTAGTCCTTGAACATAATCCAATGTCCAACAATAATGCCCCAACTCAACCTGTTTTTGGCCCCACCACCCCAGCGCCATCAGCTTACCTGTTCGACGACTGTCGGTGTCGCCGTCTTCAACGACCGACAATGTCCGGCGGTGTTTTTCTTTCTTTTCTATTTTTTTTTTTTTTTTTTTTTTTTNTTTTTTCAAAAACCGCCATTGGAGCTCGACCTTCGAGCTTGAAGGTCGATAGCCAAGCTTGGCGGTGGAGGACGACGCCGGAGACGACGACTTGAATGGCGGCGCTCCGCTCTGTGACGGCGGAGGGTTGGATGGTGGTTGGATGGCGGTGATCAGTGAACGGCTGCGACCTAGGGCATGCGGACCTAAAAGTACAGACGAGATCGAGGCGATCTGCTCTTCTTAGTGCAGCGAGGTTGGCGGTGCGTGGTGGTGGGAGGACAACCAACGACGGCCAAAATCACGTCGGACATCGACGAGGGTGGTGATGGACTGAGACCGCGAACTTGTGCGGCGGCGTTCGGTTCCGAGGCGACGGCGGTCGGTGCCTGCGAAAGGTGACCGCCAGTGAACGAAGATGGCGACTGAGAGCTGGTGGTGTGTGTGTGTGATTGGTGTGTGTGCGTGCGTGGTGTGAGAGANTATTAATATATGTTAAATGTTATTAGTGTGTACCCCGTGCGATGCACGAGAACAATATTAAATTAACAATATTATAAATAGACTTCGAGTTTGAGTCACTCAATGGCAGAAGTGGAAACTACTATTGATCTTATTTAAAAAGAGGAAGAAAAAAATAATTATAAATTAAAGAGGAGAATAAATAATACTTAATAATTATAAGTTATTCGGGTCAAACAATGTAAAATTATTTTGTATAAGAGAATATAAAATTTACATTATTTTGTATAACATAATATAAAATGTGTATGTTTAATATTAAAAACACTTAAAATATTACATTAGTATTTGTAAGAGAAATCAAAATTTTCTATATTATTTTTGAAAGATGTGAAGTCACCTACAACTTTTCTAAACAATTTTAGAAGGAATATATTTAAAAACATTTGAATTTAACATTGCGTAAAAAAGATTTTTCTAGACTATTTTGTAAGGAAATCATGTCTACAAATATTCAAATTTAACATCAATTATGTATGTGTAAATGCATATATAGACGTAAAAAAAAATGTTTAAACAATTCTTTTAAAGTATCTAAAATATTATGAGCATAATTTAATAAAGACATTATGTTAGATAATACCGAATTTGATTTTTCTAGACTATTTTGTAAGGAAATCATGTCTACAAATATTTAAATTTAACATCAATTATGTATGTGTAGATGCATATATAGACGTAAAGAAATGTTTAAACAATTCGTTTAAAGTATCTAAAATATTATGAGCATAATTTAATAAAGACATTATGTTAGATAATACCGAATTTGATTTTTCTAGACTATTTTGTAAGGAAATCATGTCTACAAATATTTAAATTTAACATCAATTATGTATGTGTAGATGCATATATAGACATAAAAAAAATGTTTAAACAATTGGTTTAAAGTATCTAAAATATTATGAGCATAATTTAATAAAGACATTATGTTAGATAATACCGAATTTATGGCGTTATTTCCATCTAAAAAAAATTTGATTACACACCATTGTTATTATATTTTTTACGTTAACAATTACTATATTTAAGATATATTTAATGATTTTGGCGGAAAAAAAGTTTAAATTTATAAAAAAGTTATTTTTTTTATATAATGATAGATATTAAATTATAATAAGAAATTATAGATAAAAGTATATACATATTCGAGTATATACACGTATATATATCACTCAGCCTTCACGCCCAAACCCAAACTCCACCAAACCCTAATGGCCCTCTGCCTTGAGAAACTAGAGGAGGGCTCCCGAGAAGGAGGAGGTTCCACCAGATTAGGTATTGGTATTTGGAACAGAGATGATTTATTTCGCTGGGCACCCCTACCTCAAGTGAACAGAGATGATTTATTTCGCTTCCACCAGGTTGCAGAGCTTCATTGCAGATGGAGATTGAAGGAACCTCAAGTGAAGGTTTGGGCCGTAATTATATATATTTGGATTTGGATTGCTATCTCCCAAAACCATTGATTTGGATTGCTCTCTCCCAAAATCATCCGAGGCATTTTTTTTCTTTTTTTTTTTCTTTTTAATATGGCGGGATTGGCCCTTCAAACCCGTGGCCCGAGACGGGGCGGGTTGGGCCAGCATTTCTTAGGCCCGCCAAGATGGTGGGCCAGCCCACCCGTCCCGACAAAAGGCGGGCTTTGGCGGACTACGGACCGGCCCGCCCCGTCGGCCCGTTTTGACAGCTCTAGTTGGTGTATGTATAGAAAATTATTAGATTGTCCTTGACGAATATATATGGCTAGCTAAACATTAAATTTTACCTTATTAATTTTACATACGTGAAAACTTTCCTAACACAAAAATCATTACATTCTATTATTATTATTATTATTATTATTACTACTACTACTAGATTAATCAACCAATATGCCATTAATGAGAAAATATTTCTTGCACTGTTTTATAGGTTAATTAAGACTAAAATCGTTAATTTTACACTGATTAATAATTATATTTTTAATTATATCATATAATATTTATTATTAAATTAATAATTATAGTTTACACTAAATGATATAAAAAAAATACATAAACATAAAAAAAATTATACTGTAAAATTTTTTTGTTCAAGTTATGTATTATAAAATCAATATTATATTTTTTTATATGATTAAGTGATTATTTTTCAATAAATTAATTTATTTTATTGTCATAGTAAAAATCCTTAAAATCGCATAGGCAATTGTTATAATAATATTTTTCAGCTAATTAATTAGTTATGATCCCTCAAAATTACAAAATTACATTATTTATCATATTTTATGCAATAAATACAGTGATTCATATGCAATCAAATCGTTATATCTTATTTATTTTAACCAATGATCAAATTTTAAAACATAATATCATTACCTAGCTAACTTATAATTTTAATATTACATGCATAACTATATATAACTTATAATACCTAAGTTTAAAATAATAATATCACTATATAACTGATAATTTAGTATTATATGGACACAAATAATTCATTAAACTTTATTTACATTTCTACAAATACACAAATTCAAACAGAAATTCTATGGTGCCCATATGGGCACCATATAGTGCCATAGATCTCACGATCCAACGCCTAATATCCATTCTATCAATTCCACAATGGATATTAGGCGTTGGATCATGAGATTATGGCACCATGTATCGTCTTTTCGTATTAAATAAAGTCCAGTAAACATTTCTTTCTATTACACTGTCTATAATCACTCTTTGACTAATATCCATACCAACAGAAAAGCCAAAAAAGAATATTTGTTTGTACACACTATCTATAATCAATCTCTTTGACTAATACACACACATACTAACAGAAAGCAACAAGGAATAATCGTTTGTATCACACTATCTGTAATGTCGCTTTGACTTACACACATACCAACTGAAAAGCAACTAGGAAAACAGTTTGTTGCAACATACCAAGACAACCCATATAAATATTCACAATTTCATCGCCAATTTTGTACATTTGAGAGCTTCTCAGTTAATTGAATATTTAATTCCATATATAATCATGGCGGCACGGTGGCCTTTCCTCTTTGTCTTTGTCCTAGCTTTCCTCACAGGTCATTAACTGTTTCTTCTTGCTTTTCATTTTCTAGAACATTTTCTTCACATCTGCTTTATGTAATTGGAATAATTCTAATTTTGATCCGTTTAATTACTTGTCTAAAGTGTATTTTTGGTACACTAACATACTCCTCAATAAAAATAGTAAGTTATGTTGTAATTTTGTATAATTTTTAGAACATTACTCATCAAAAACAGTACGCTACGTTATGTTGCAATTTGTATCACTTTTAGGACATCAAACCCAAAATAATAAATCATTTTCGTGATAATATCCCAACAGTAATACAAAATTGCAACATAACGTACTATTATTGTTGAGGGAAAGTCAGTGTACTGAAAAAAAAAAAGACTTTAGACAAGTAAACAGAAAACCGAAATTGAATTTTTGCCTTGGGTTTATTAACCGTACGTACTAGCTATATATTTTTCCAGGATGTTCGAAGGCTGCGAAATTCACATTGCTCAACAGATGCAGCCAAACCATATGGCCCGGAATCCAGGCCGGCGCCGGAAAACCTCAGCTAGAGATAAATGGCAGCCTGGAGCTGAATCCGAACAAATCAGCCAGCTTGTATGCGCCAGCTGGATGGTCGGGCCGCTTCTGGGCCCGCACGGGCTGCAGCTTTGACAATTCGGGCCAAACGGGGAATTGCATCACCGGGGACTGTGGGGGCCGCCTCGACTGCAACGGCATCGGCGGAGCTCCTCCGGCGTCCCTGGCGGAGTTCACTCTCGACAGCCCGCAGGACTTTTACGATATTAGTCTCGTTGACGGATTCAATCTGCCCGTTTCCATAGTTCCGTCGGGCGGGTCGGGCAACTGCACGCGGCTCGCCTGTACGAAAGATTTGAACCCCACTTGCCCCCCGGAATTGCGGGAATACGGTAGTGGCGTGCAGGTGGTGGGGTGTAAGAGCGCGTGCTTGGCTTTTGGGAAGGATCAGTATTGTTGTGCGGGAGTTTACAACAATCCCCAAGTGTGTACGCCCACCAGGTATTCGAGGTATTTCAAGACGGCTTGCCCCGCGGCTTACAGCTACCCTTACGATGATCGCAGCAGTATTTTTACGTGCAAGGGGGCTGATTATTCTATCATGTTTTGTTCTAATAATCAACATGAGGGCTGATTATTCTAATCAGATTTGGCGATATCATCATTAATAAAATAGAAAA
>BKCP01008293.1:399923-439340 GCA_008636005.1 Striga asiatica
AAAAAAGAGAAGGAAACGAGCCGCTTACGATTTACTATCATATCAAAAATCATCCTCATGTTGATCGACCGTGATATTAATATTAAGTTCAACATCAAAGCATCTCGATTTCTTCAGTTTTATTGGGAAATATATTAGGAACTATTTCAATATTAAGTTCATCATCAATGCTCCAATGTTCAATGTGTTACCTACTAGGTATAAAAATACACGAGAATCCTACGAACTGATATGAATTTTTTCAGTTCTTACAAATAATCTAAAAAAAAAAAAATAGAAAATTATAATCGAACTGAAAAATAAATTACAACAAAATAAATTAAAACTTAAAACGGAAAGATTTTAGCCGAGGCGAGTAAAACTCTTTCCGCAAGAAGAATACGCCCCGTGTGGCAGCTAACGGTTTAGGCGTAACTTCCCCAAAGATACAACGGCAAACGTCTCTAAATCTGTAGCACACCAGATTTACGAGCTCCGGCGAACTGGAACGGAGTCGAGAATTGAGCACTTAAAATATGAATAAAAATATCTCTCTGATAATATTTTCTCTATTTTTATCAGTAATATTTTGATCCCTCAAATATTCATTTGTACTGAATATTTTTATTCTTACTTTTCTTCTTTTCTTTCCTTTTCCTTTTGTTACACTTTCATTTCTTTTCTTGTTCCTCTTCTGCCAAGTGCAACTCCATCTATTTATAGATGAATCCATTACCATAATTAATTCAGTGGTTGAACTCCCCACGCATAACAATTGAAGTGGTTAATGAATTGGTTGGACATTAGTTGGCAAAGTGGACTTTCATCATCAATTGAGGTGTATTATATTAAGTAGGAGGAATAAGAATCAAGTTGTTGTAAGAATAATAGTTATAAAATTAATTTAACACTCATTATTACAATCCCCCACATGAGTGTAAATTAAATATATATAATATTGTGCTCAATCCTCACAAACTCTATTGCATCAGAAAAAGGTAGCTTTGGGCTTTGAACCTCTCATAGTTAACATCATCGGATGCACTGGCGGCCTAATGGACATAATGCCTTGAACTATTCCTCCATAGTGTACACCTAGACAATGACATTCACACAATAGAATCTTAACTCCATTCCGTTCTATCGTTGTGTCCGTTTTGGCCATGGACATCACTTTGGATTCATAAGTGTTTACATTTGAAGCGGCCCACACTTCACACTTATATAGGTGACCTCCCTATCAAGAGTATCCTATATTACTCCACCTTTACAAGGTTAGGGATTCATTAAAAGTCCACATGACTTACCCTCACCACAATCAACAGGTCATCTTGCACTTGGAGTGCTCAAGGGAATAGCTTAGGACATTCATATGTTCCAAGTGCTCAACTGAGTTTTCATAGCTTAGTTTTCCCTTTGAACCAAGTTCGTGGGATCTCCACTTAGCATGGTAGAGTTACCACTATGATCATTCTTTAATTGTGGATTTTTAAGCCCATTCCCTCTAGCAAAACTACCAATTGATATCTATTCAATCCTTTCGTCAAAGGATCAGCCAAATTTTCCTTAGACTTCACATAGTCAATGGAAATAACACCATTTGTGATCAATTGGCGTACGGTATTATGTCTACGACGAATATGTCTAGACTTACCATTATACAAGTTGCTTTGCGCCCTACCTATAGCAGCTTGACAATCACAGTGAATCATCACAGGCGACAAAGTCTTATCCCAACATGGAATATCGGATAAAAAATTTCTAAGCCACTCGGCTTCTTCACCAGCTTTATCTAAAGCTATGAACTCCGATTCCATCGTTGACCGAGCTATACATGTTTGTTTTGTGGATTTCCACGAAACTGCACGTCCTCCAATACAGAATACATATCCGCTAGTGGAGCGAGAATGTCTCGAATCTGATATCCAGCTTGCATCACAGTACCCTTCAAGTACGGCTGGGTATCTCGAGTATTTTAGCCCGTATTCAAGAGTGTACCTTAAGTACTTAAGTACCCTTCTCAAAGCATTCCAGTGTTCATGACTGGGATTGCTCGTAAATCTACTCAACTTATTCACTGGGTAGGCCAAGTCTGGTCGTGTACAATTCGTCAAGTACATCAGACTTCCTATTATCCGTGAATATTCCAACTGAGCCATTGGTTGACCTTTATTGGCTACCAGATTTATACTGAGATCAATGGGTGTCTTACACCTAGACTGTGCATCGTCATAGGTATCAAATTTCTTGAGCACTTTCTCTACATAATGAGATTGTGACAAGACAATTCCATCTTGGGTTCTGATAATCCTTATTCCAAGAATAACATCAGCCAAACCCATATCTTTCATGTCGAAATTTCTTTTCAACATTCTTTTCGTATCCATGATCACTTCATGGCTACTCCCCATGATCAACATATCGTCCACATATAGACATACAATCACAAATGTATTTGATGTACTCTTGACATAAACACATTTGTCACATTCGTTGATTTTGAAACCATTTGACAACATCACGTCATCAAATTTCAAATGCCATTGTTTCGGAGCTTGTTTCAGTCCGTACAATGATTTGATCAATCTACACACCTTTCTCTCTTGTCCAGGTGCAACAAACCCTTCAGGTTGTTCCATGTATATTTCTTCTTCCAATTCACCATTTAAAAATGCCGTCTTGACATCCATTTGGTGAATCTCAAGATTGTGCAAAGCAGCAATCGAGAGAAGCACTCTTATCGACGCTAAACGCGTAACTGGTGAATAGGTATCAAAGAAATCATACCCTTCTTTTTGTTTAAAGCCTTTGACCACCAAACGTGCTTTAAACTTATCAATCGATCCATCAGCTTTATATTTCTTCTTTAGGATCCACTTGCATCCTAAAGGTTTACAACCATCAGGGAGATCAACCAACTCCCAAGTATGGTTCTGCATAATGGACTCGATTTCGCTATTTACAGCTTCTTCCCAGAGTGGTCCATCTGGGCTGGACAGAGCTTCCTTAAGGGAACTCGGTTCATCGTCCAACATATACGTAATAAAATCAGGTCCAAACGTTTTCGCCGTTTTTAACCTTTTACTACGTCTCGGTTCTTCATCAGTACCCTCTGGTACAGAACCACTAGCAGTTTCATACGTTCGTTTATTAGAACTAGATTCTGCTCTTTCCTTTAGAGGAAAAATATTCTCAAAGAATATAGCATTCCTCGACTCAATCGTGGTACCAACAGATACCTCTGGATTTTCTGATTTATGAACCAGAAATCTATATGCTGTACTATTGTACGCATATCCAATAAATACACAATCGACCGTCTTTGGCCCGATTCTCATTTGTTTGGGTTCCGGTACTGAAACCTTAGCCAAACACCCCCACACTTTTAGGTATTTATAAGACGGCTTACGATTTTTCCACATTTCGTAAGGAGTCTCATCTTTCCCTTTAGGTGGTATTTTATTCAGGATATGATTTGCTGTTAAAACAGCTTCCCCCCACATGTTTTGTGGTAATCCTGAATTTATCAACATGGCATTCATCATTTCTTTTAACGTACGGTTCTTGCGTTCAGCAACACCGTTCGACTGTGGAGAATAAGGGGCAGTCGTTTGATGAATTATGCCATATTCGGAACATATTTGTTCAAAAGGAGCTACATACTCCCCACCCCTATCACTTCGGATTATTTTAATCCTTTTGCCGAGTTGATTTTCAACTTCGGTCTTATAGATTTTAAATGCTTCCACAGCCTCGTCTTTGCTTCTTAATAAATATAAGTAGCAAAACCTTGTGCAATCATCGATAAAAGTAATAAAATACTTTTTACCTGTTCTTGTTTGCACACTTTTCATATCACATACATCAGTATGGATTAAGCCTAATGGTTCAGTACACCTTTCCACCGAGTGAAAAGGCAACTTAGCCATTTTTGCTTCAATACAAATTTCACATTTCTTATGTGATTCAATTTTAGAATTAGGAATTAATTCTAATTCATCAACCGTTTAATTGCATTTCGATTTACATGTCCCAATCTAATATGCCATAAATCAGAGCACTCAACGGTATAAACAGAAATAGGCTTTTCATTATTATTTAAAACGGTTACACGGCTCACAGCCATTACATTCATTTTAAACATACCCTTGTCGAGATAGCCACGACCAAGGAATGTTCCAAACTTGCTAAGAACAAATTTCTTTGTATCAAATACCAGCCTAAATCCATGCTCAACAAGAAGAGATCCGGAGACCAAATTCTTGCGGATGTCTGGGACATGCAGAACATCCTTAAGCTTCAACTCCTTTCCAGAAGTTAGCTTCAGCACCACAGTGCCCACTCCAGCCACATCAGCCGTGGCAGAGTTTGCCATGTAAAGTTTCCGACTCTTAGCAGGAGTGTATTCAGAGAACACCTCCTTATCGGAACACACATGACGAGTGGCACCAGTATCGATGTACCACTCCCTTGGGTTATCCACCATATTGGCTTCAAACACCACAGCCGACATATCAAAGTCGGTCAGTTCACCCGGCACAAGGCCGTGTTCAGCCACAAGAGCACTCGGTTTACATTTCTTTGGCCCAGCCTTCTTTGGCCTCTTGCAGTCTTTAGCCATATGGTTCGGCTTTCCACAATTATAACAAGTTCCGGTAAACTTCCAAACCTTGGCAGGCTGCTTCCCTTTGTCTAGGGACTTCCTTTTGCTCGAGTTGCCTTGCTCTATCAAGTTAGCACGAGCCTCCATCATCGGAATTTTTCCCGATGAATTACGATTGTCCTCCTCAATACGAAGACGAACAATCAAGTCTTCAAGACTCATCTCCTTCCTCTTATGTTTGAGGTAGTTCTTGAAGTCTTTCCAACCCTGCGGCAACTTTTCAATCACGGCCGCAACTTGGAATGACTCGCTCAGAGACATTCCTTCAGCATGGATATCGTGCAAGATAAGTTGAAATTCTTGCACTTGGGACATGACGGTCTTAGAGTCGACCATCTTGAAGTCAAGAAACTTGCCGACGACGAATTTCTTCACCCCGCTTGTACTTCTTCTCCAAAGCAGCCCAAAGCTCTTTGGCAGAACCAACCGAGCTGTACACATTGTACAACTCGTTACTAAGTCCATTCAGGACATAGTTACGGCAAAGGTAATCACCTTGCCCCCAAGCTTCGTACGCAGTGCGTAGTTCAGCATTGGTCTCATTTTCAGCAATAACCGGGGGGTCGTCCTTCAGGTATTTCACCAAACCCAAAGTGGTCTGGTAAAAATGCATCTTTTGTTGCCACCTTTTAAAATCAAGCCCATTGAATTTTTCGGGCTTCTCGGCAGTAGGGACATGGACAGCAGGTACTTGATTGATCGGATGCTGAGTGTTGGAACCATTTCCGGTGGAAGCCATCAGTCCAGTAGGTTGAGATATTCTTCTTGCGATTGTTACCTACTAGGTATAAAAATACACGGGAATCCTACGAACTGATATGAATTTTTTCAGTTCTTACAAATAATCTAAAAAAAAAATAGAAAATTATAATCGAACTGAAAAATAAATTACAACAAAATAAATTAAAACTTAAAACGGAAAGATTTTAGCCGAGGCGAGTAAAACTCTTTCCGCAAGAAGAATACGCCCCGTGTGGCAGCTAACGGTTTAGGCGTAACTTCCCCAAAGATACAACGGCAAACGTCTCTAAATCTGTAGCACACCAGATTTACGAGCTCCGGCGAACTGGAACGGAGTCGAGAATTGAGCACTTAAAATATGAATAAAAATATCTCTCTGATAATATTTTCTCTATTTTTATCAGTAATATTTTGATCCCTCAAATATTCATTTGTACTGAATATTTTTATTCTTACTTTTCTTCTTTTCTTTCCTTTTCCTTTTGTTACACTTTCATTTCTTTTCTTGTTCCTCTTCTGCCAAGTGCAACTCCATCTATTTATAGATGAATCCATTACCATAATTAATTCAGTGGTTGAACTCCCCACGCATAACAATTGAAGTGGTTAATGAATTGGTTGGACATTAGTTGGCAAAGTGGACTTTCATCATCAATTGAGGTGTATTATATTAAGTAGGAGGAATAAGAATCAAGTTGTTGTAAGAATAATAGTTATAAAATTAATTTAACACTCATTATTACACAATGTAATCTAATTAATCAAATTAAAATATTATTATCCATTTGGCCAATATAAAAAAAAAAAATTAAAGAGAATGAAAAAACAATAAAATAATTAGATAGCTTAGAATTGGTAATAATATCTATGACTCTTTTCTACATTGACTAAGTAGATATGAAACACATTCACATACGTTACAGACATTAATTATGTCCTCATCGACATTGTATTTGCGATCGTATTGTACATTGGATGATGTAAAGTTATATCATTATTGAATTTGATGATGTGAAATATAATTTACAATAATAATATTTGAACATTGTAGATAGCTCACAATACTATCCAACTAATAATCAAATATTACACTTTTGCTGTTTATTTCTGAAAGTGTGAATTATCAATAAAGTGTATTCCATGAATTTATGTTCATTATTTTTGAAAGCATGAATTTAATTCAATATAGTTCATACAAGTGTCATAAATAACTTATTTATGTTATCTATGAAACTCAGCCATCGGATGACTCGATTTATGGATCCATCCACACTTATTCACCAATAGTGTACTGATACGTGTCCTGCAATAAATACAATTTGGACATGTGTCAATATATTAAGTGGTGGATGACTTCATAAGAAAATCATCCGATGGCTCCATAGAATTTTTTTGTTAAACAATAATATTACAATATAAAAATATGTATATTTGTTAAAAAAGTATATATAATTGTCTAACATTGAAGTTAATTTTAGTTAAGATAACACCACATTGATCAGTTTTAAATTCATCGAGGCATGCATCTAGGATACGAAATACTAAAGTAGACTAGACGGAGAATCTGAAATGAATGAGATAAGTTGCTTTATTGATAATTGATTTTGCAGTGTAAAACGCTAATAAATGCAGTCGGCGTGAATAATTTAATCTGTGAGAATTTCCCGTGTATGCATATCACACTGGCTAGTCGAGGAGGATGTTGGTCGCCAAAGAATTTTTTTTTTTTTGAAAGAATGAAAACTCCGTGTATGCATTATCTCATGTTTTTCCTCTTTCATACAACACATTGTTTGATTTCATTAATTCTAGGATGATTTTTTTATTGAAAGAATGAAGAGTGAAATATGGAGTGAAAACTCCGTACTGACTCGGGCCCTGTTTGTTTATCAATTTACCAATAAAAAATTTAATTTAAACTTAAAATTTAACTCAATTTTAAATCAAGTTGTACGACTTTGGACTTGTTTGTTTATTAATTTACCAACAAAAAATCTAATCTATATAAACTCAAAATTTAACTCAATTGTAACTCAACTAGTATGTAACTCGTGCGATGCATGCACGGAGCAATAATAATAAATTGTATGTATTAAATCAATGAAAGAATATTGTTTAGTATAAAAATAGTTTTGAATATTAATTTTTATTTTATTTTATTTTATGATATATAATAATTTAACATATGATTTATATGTCTATAATGTCATTTTAGAGTTCTGTTTAGAATTAACATATTCAAACATTATCAATAAATAATACACACAATATAGTTCTCTCTCTCTATATTCCCTTACTCGTACGTTATTAAAATTCCAAAATAAGTTATGCTACAATTAGAAATTGTGACAAATATTATAACCAACAATTAATTAAAAATTATTGTAATATATATTATTCTGAAATTAAAATTTTAATAGTTTTTAGTTACATCAATATTATTTATTTTGTTTTTTATAATATATAATGATGTATATTATAAATATCTTAATTTTTATTTCTAATCAAATAATTTATATGACAATTCAACACCGACTGATATATCATTGTAATTAACAACAATGTACATTCTAAATATTTTTTTTTATTTTTTTTAAGCTAACAATTTACATAGTTGTTCGATAGATCACTTGATGGTTTATCATTATAATTTATTACAATTTTTTTTCTAATAATATTTTACATGGATAGTTCGATCGATGATCCATTTGTTTGTCATCATAATTTGCAACAATATACATTAAAAATATTTATATTTTTATTTCTAAACTAATAATTTGCATGTCAGGTCAACATAACTGATTTCAGTTTATGTTGTATAATTATATTTACAATTTTATCATGCATATTCAAATAAAATATTCTACAAAAAAAAAAACCTATTTAATAGTCTCTTTTTTAAGACATGTTGTATTCGAAAAGAATAATAAATTGCAGTGATTCATAATTAATGTAAATAATCTGATTTTATTGTGATAATTATCACAAAATAATGTTCAAATTCGATACCACTTTTTTTTTATATAGAAAGTCATGTATTAATCGAATTGCACGATTTGCAATAGGTATGTATAGTTTAATTTTTTTTTAAATATATTAAAATAATTTTTAATATATTTCTATTAATAGTAAGTCAACCAACTTAATTACAAAGTCAATGTAACTATTTTAAATTATTCCAACATCATCTTTCAATATATATAGATATAGATTACACTATCCTCAATATTATCAATATAATTAAATATTTTAAGTCAATCAACTTTACACATCACATCAACTTTAATTCATTATTTATCAAGTCACATAATTTTAACTATCTACCACATTCCATAGTTCCTCTCCTATTTTTACATTAAATAAAATTTAATCATACTATTTTAAATGCTATTTCAATACATCCCACTAAAAACTAACAAAACCAATTTTTTTTAAAATNCCAGTTACTGTTTTTTTTATACAAACAAGGCCTTAAGCTTCCACCTAGGTGCCAGGATTTTTGCCTAGGAGATCGTTTTAGGCGCTCCAACGATTAGGTGGCGCATAAGCGGGCTAGGTTTGTTACGTGAAGTTGTCCTTATAACAAATTGAGCAACGAATAGTGTTTTATACCACTTAACTCAAAATTCAACTCACATTAATCTAACTCAAGTCTGTTAAAAATTTCCTGTGGAGATGCTCATTTGAATTGCTGGGAGTGAAGAATCAACTCAAGAAGAAGGGGATGCAAGTGGATGATATCTGTGAATGCTATGGGCAGGCAGTTGAAGATGTGAGCCACGCACTGTTAAACTGTGATAGAGCTGCCAATGTCTGGAAACTCAGTGGAATTTCTTGGCAACATTTTACAGAGCACAAAGCTAATTTCAAGAGTTGGTGGTTTACAGTGTGTGGAGGAGCTCAAAGAACCACTATGACAGATAGATTGAGTTTTTCTGCCTGTATTCTGTGGGAAATTTGGAAATCAAGAAAATGGACATTTGAGAAGGTTTGGGTCCCTGATAAACAGATTTGTGATAAAGCCTTTGATAGCTGGATGGAAATGAACATTTGCAAGCAACAGGAGGATGGAGGGAGTAGAGCTCTGAGTTTCAACTCCCTAAATGTGGTGAATCAGACATCTGTAGGGGTAGGACAACTAGCATTAGCTGTCAGTGCTCATAGGTCTACAGATGGGAAGATTGGCATGGGATGTGTGGCATCACATGGAGGGAAGTAGCTTCAAACTTGCACTCATTTAGAGACATATTCAGAGTGTATCTTAGAGGCTGAGCTTAAAAGCCTTAGATGGGGGTTGGAGCTTGCCTTGATCAACAATTTCAGGAACTTCTCTTGCTATATTCAGAACCCGAGTACACTTCAGCAGCTAATGGAAAAGAGACAGGAACATAGCAGCTTCAAGGATATTCTCTCTGACATTTACTTATTATCTGATTCTCTTGTGTGTTGTTCTTGTATGTTTGGTGGTACTTTACTAATTTCTAGTTTAAGGTTAGCCATGTTGGCTTTGAAGGGGGATCACATGTGATAAACCCCGGTTATTCCATCTGCTTGTATCTTGTGATATAGAGTAGGCTGGTTTTCACCCAGTTGGGTGATCGGATGTGAACAATTTGTACTAAGTTATATTATTTGCTTTGTTGTCGTTGCGAAAAAAAAAAAACTCTTTTAAATATTATCCATATAATTAATTAATACTATCAATCAATTATCATTACACATTATATCAACTTTAATTCAATATTCATTTACTCACATAATTTTAACTATCTATCATTTTCAATAATTCATCTCCTATTTCTAAATCACATCAACTTTAATCGTTATATTTTAAATATAAATTATAAATCGCACACAATCCTCTACTCAATCAACTTTATTCAATGCTAACTCATTTTAAACAATAAATCCGATCAAATCTAGTTTTATTTATATCCAACTGCACCATAATATTTCGATATTGTGAATTTATTTAGAGGTGCTGACACAAAAATATATTTTATGTATAAGATCCACTTCTTTCAATTCTACTTATTTTTTATATTTATTTATTTATTTTATTCTCCGAGACCCAAATTAGAGTGTTATAGGGATCAAAATTCCACTAAACACATTGAGTTTTTTTTTTCTTAAATGCTAAGTACTATTAATAGAAAGAGTACAACATGTAACCAATTAGTTAAAAGGATCATTTTAACTGTCAAGTGACAAAAAGAGACTAACCACAGGGGAGTTTTTAACACACGAGCTCTCTCTCAACTAGAACCAACCCTACAAAACACCCAAACAAACGGGACAAAAACACTCCATAAAGGGATCTGAACTACGCCATAGAAGAGACTAAAGAACTCCATGTTTATTGTGTTTTTGTGCTTATCTTTGTGTGCTTTATGTGCCTTAATCGAGTCTTTTTAAGTTCATTTTAGTGTCGACCGGTCCATTTTATTGTATTTCATGTATTTTTGCGTTCGTTATGTGTTTTTGTGTTTTGCCGTATTTTTCTTGTCTTTTTGGTGTTGATTAGGTCCATTTTTCTGAGCATGGGAAAACGAGTCGTCTGAGCTGATCGAGCCAACCGAGCCGTCCCGGGCCATGACCCGGTCCGTACCCGCGCAGCCCTGCCNCAACGGCCTAGCCAACGACCACGCGAGTGCCGCCTGTACCCAGTGCCTGCCAGCCCGTGACCAGCGGCTCGTTTTGCGAACACGCGAGTGTTTCTTAGTAAATGTGTGTGTTTTTAGTGTGTGTTTGTGGTGTAGCTATATATAAACATTATGCTTTGTATTTTTGGACCACCACCCCTCATTTCCCAACTTTTTAGTTGGGAAATTAGCTCTTTTGCTCTCTTTTATTTTATACTTTGGTATGGAGGTCCAACACTTGACATCTTCCGACAATTTTTCCGACGACCTTATTTTTATCCAAAATTTGATCTCTACACATTATTTCCGTCCGACATGCGATAGGAAGATAAGTACCTTGATTAGGGCTTATTACTTTGAGTTTGTGTTTTGGTCAGAATTTTGTGTTGATGCTCGATTTTAAGACTTTGCTTTATTTTCATTACTTGCGTAAGTGTGTTAGAAACTTAATGCGTGCTTATCTTGTGTAAAGGTCTCGACTTTCCTCAAAGTGTGATGATTTAGTTAGAAGGCTCGTGTTAGATACCTAGGATCACTTTGCTTGCATGTTTTCTCTTTGTTATTTTCATTTTCGTTAAGTCAAGAAGACTCCGTGCATCCAAAGTTCCAATTTTTTCTTCCAAACTCTCAGTTTTCTTCTAATGCTTTCAATTCTTAACGCAAATTAGCTTAACTCATCCCTCAATTAGAGTAGCATGGGTAGGACCTTATTTTCAGTTTTGTGAATTGACAACTAAGTAGTAAATGAAGCTCCGAACAACCTTCCTAGAGAGACACGACTCGAGGTCGGGATTTATTCCGTACTCACCTAAAAACTACAAACACTCCATCAATGGGAGACTAAAAACCAAACAAACAGCAAAATAAAGAAAAAAAGGAATAACAACCCAGCTAAATAAAGCAAAATAACTATAGACAAAACTAAAGCCCTCTTGGCAACCCTCAAGATCGACTCTTGACACCAAGCAGCACCATCATCCCAGGATGATCAAACAAAGAGAAGGTCCAAAATAAGAGACTTATGGGTGAAATCGCATACAGTACTAGTCGTGCATTGATTATGTTGTTCCCATATATCTTGTCTCAAATCACATATCAAGGTCCCAATACAACACAATTCAACTAAACGAGTGTATCATACCAAAAGTAATTTATGAAGAAAGGGGGCGCATTTCAAACAATCAATTTCACATTCCTAATATGATAGATCTAATTTTTACACCAACTCAACTACTCTACAATCCAATAAGATCATTCTAAATTTTACATCAACTCGACTATTTTACAAGTAAAGTCTTACATCAAAAGACCCACAATCTTCAATGCACCTAATCTCCCTTCAATGCCGAATTATAGACTAACATCCTCCCCTTGAGTGATTGAAGCCATATCCTGACTGTTAGTGTTATATACTGAAAGCTTGGTTTTAGATGATATTACACTTTTACTCTTTATAACTGAGAATCATGTTAGATCAAACAAGTTCTATGTTTTGTTGTTTTGCACTTAGATAGAATGAGTCATCATCAGGCGAACAGAAGATCATTCTATCAGTTACTTACGAAACAAGAATCGTGGTTCACAACCTAAATGGAAATGAACACCCCATCCGAACGGTTGTAGTGTCAACGGTACAGTTGGTCTTGACTGATTAGTTGCACTAGTACATTTATGTATTGAACAGGATACCAGAGAGGAGAGGTTTGTTTTATACTGATCGTCGTAAACGAACTAGGCCTCGGTTAGTTACTGCGTTCTCTTAACCCGTAAGATATTAAATAGGCATATATATGCAGCGCATATTACTTTGATTCACTTGGGTGAAGTTCAGTTCGCTGGATTAATATTCCTATTGTCTTGGGTAATATTGCTATATGTATGATGTGCTGTTAGGATATTTACGGTCACCATGTGCGTTAGTTTGATGATGTCCCTAGAGTGAGTTCATGAAGGATTTTTATGCTAAACCCTGCAGGTGGATTAAGTTCCGGCATAATAATAATGTGATGAACGAGTGCTATCTTTGGTGAAATAATAATAAGTTAATTAATTCTATTGTTAGTAATCAAATTAATTAATGGACATTATATCTTAAACGTGGGCAGAGAAATCGAGTAATTATAATTGGAGTCTCAAATGTAATTTGAGCTAGGAAAAAAGAGTGCAATAATATTATGTTGGTGACCCATAATATTATTTAATTAATTAGAAGAGTGAGTTGACCCACAGTTAGTCTAATTAATTAAGGAGCCCCATTCCTAATCTCCTAAGGGTCCCTACTGTATCTCTATATATACATCATTAAGCTCATGAGAAGAGGAGAATCCCACATACTTCTCATGAGGCGCGCGCCCCATATCTCTCTCTCTCTCTGTTCTCATTTAAGCTTTATCTTCTTCTTGTTGCTCCACAGGTACTGTTCGCCTATATTTTTAAAGCTCAACCGCAAGTGTACAACTTCTCTTGTAGTATGTAGCAAGCAAGGTCGTATCCCAATAGACCAAATAATTATTGTACCAATTACTAGATTATGATAGTGTCAACTTTATTTAGACGACCGGATATGAGATGAATTACTAAACTAAGAAAATATAATCAAAGGAAAATAAAACAACAATAAAGAACTAGCTAGAAAAACACGTAAGAAAATATATGAGAATGATAGATTCTAAGAACGTGGTTTCAATTAACAGTTGGTAGAGGTGGCCAGTCAACGGGCCATGGCCCGGCCCGGCCCGGCCCGCCGGGTCGGCAGGTCTCAAAACTTAAGCCCGTGACCGGCCTGCTTATATCTAAGGGCCGGTTCATTGAACCGGCCCGGCCCGGCGGTTCAGTGAACCGCCGGTTAAAAAAAAAATAAAAAAATAAAAAAAAAATAAATTTGTACTATGGCCCGTCAGAAAATCCGGACCCGGCCCGGAATCGAAACCGGCCCGGCGGGTCAAAAATGAGTACCACATGACCCTAAACCGGCCCTTAGGGGATTATGGGCCGGTTCAAAAACCGGCTAGGGCGGGCCGGTTTTGGGCCAGTCCGGGACCGGTTTCTGGCCGGTTCGCGGGTCGGGCTACGGGTCGGGCCAACCCGTGGCCATGTCTAGCAGTTGGGTTCCTTCAGAAGTATCACAACCAATGTTTTCTTTATCTCCCCTATAAGATGATCACAAATTTAGCTTATCTTTCCTCTCAAGATCGATAAAACCGTAGATTAAATCACGTATATTAGCGTCTCCACTCAGCACATGCAATTCAACTCCAAATAGATTAAAAGATCTAATATCCTCACAACGACCTACTAATCTCCCGATTCAAGCAAGTAAATTGTGTCAAATATTAAAGACCTAACATTGAACTCATCTCTCAAATTATGAACAATATTGTCAAACATGTAAAAACATTGACCAAGTACTAAACATGAAATAAGAACAAAATATTTGAATAGGGTTCAAAAGAAAACAATCAATTATAATAAATTATCCAAAATCCCAACATATTAATCTACTACCAAGTCTTAGAATCAAATAAACTAGCCACTCATGTTCGAATTCAAATACATAGACATATTAAAAATCGACATGATAAACAAAAGTTCAAAAGAAAGAAGAAAGAAAAACTAAGAATCTCGTCGATCTCTCAACTTCTTGATCCCTTCGTAGTTGATCTTCTTTTGCTTCCTAATTGCTTCTCTTGTGTGTTCTAGGGCTCCTCTATTGTTTATTCACGTTCTCCCATTCAAAAATAGGTTAAATATATCTTTTTTTTTTTGTGTCCAAAACCTTCTCCTTTTCAAAATAGGTAAGATATAAAAAACAGACTGCGCGCGCGACACGGCCAGTCTGCCCGTGTCACCGTCCGCGTCAGGTCTCTGGCTTCGAAATCTCTCTGTTGATGTGACACGGCCTCTGACACAGTCATAGTGCCCGTGTCAGCTTTGCACACTCATTTTCTTGCTTGTTTCACTCGTTTCTTCTATTTTTTTATCCATGCATCAAACTTTCATCATCTTGGGGTTCCTAGGTACTCACCATGCACCTTCAATAGCCAAAAGCTCTACAAATATGTGTAAATATCTACAATACAAGTACGTGTAATACCATTCCAACAAATATAGAATTAAAAGCACAATAATGAAATGAATAAGCTCTAGATACTATATAAATATGGTGTAAAATCACACATGAACACACCCCGAAACTTAGACCATTGATAGTCCCGATCAATGCATCAAACTCCTACCAACACACAAGGAAAAACAATCACAACTCTAAAAAACAATCATACACATTCTCAATAGGCATCGGGCAAATAACATAATCAAGTTCTGGAACTTTTAAACATAAAGATTGTTTCATCTAAATCATTGTCAATACTTTCAATCCACAAACCTCACCGGATAAGTGTATACTCGCACTCTCAAAAGTGTATTGGGAAATAATCGCTCAAGTCAATTCAATGTTGAAGAATCACCATATGCTTGCAAATCGTCTACTATCTCCACCACTTATTGTGCATGCAATTCATGAATCAAAAAGGACTTTTCATTTGGTTGTAATGTAGGCTCTTTGGTTAGGGTAAGAAAAATATGGATAAAGTGACAAAAACTTGAGCATCTAGAATTACAAAACATGAACTACACAATTTTATCACCTACCAATCAAGATCAAGCTCACAAAACTTATCCCACACCCCATTTCAATCAATACTCGCAAGCCGTATAAGAAATTACAAAAATCCAATTAAACCGCCTTTATTTGAGTCAAGGCTAAAATATACGACTACATATACTTGTATTTTTTTTTTCTTTTTTTTTTGTTTCTTTTTATTTTTAAACAACTCTTTCAACCTCATTCAACTTTCCCCATCAACTTACACTCCCATTAACGTCTTCCCTTTATCCACACCACAAACAATACACTCATCCTCTTCACATGATATAAATCTAAATGCTCAAGTAAGGACAAGGAAAAATATAGATGTAGCTCTTGATATGTGGCATTCACAGAAAATAGGAAAAAACTTAGAAGGGCTAACTAGAAAATAAAAATATTATTTGGTAAGCTAAAAGGTCAAAAAGGCTCAAACAAAAATATGCCTTAGATCATTTTGACAAAAAGCACACATCATGTGGTCTCGATGAAGATACCAATGCAAGTTCTAGAATTCAATCAACAATGAACGATACACTCAACAACAAAAATAAGACTCGAAACTCACAAAAGGACCGTATATTCATGAATTAAAAGCATTAACCGATCATTCAAATTCACAATTCCATCAATTCTCAAATTCCATCACTTAGCACATTATGGCCGAATTATATATCAAATATGCACAAGAAACTCGTCAAGGTGGATCAAAGTCAATCAACTACAACTACTCAAATCCTAAGAAAGCAATAAACGTGCTAAAGCGATAAACCTAACATGCAACTACATGATATGCAAAGATAATGCAAGATATCGTGTTATCTTCTCTTTAAAATTCTCAAATCAAAATATCACATCTCCCCCCAAACTTGAATGAAATTATATGAAGCACAAAAGGGAAGAATAGAATTTCAATAAAAGAAAAATTGAGAAAACTTACAAAACATCTTGGAAAGATGACAATTGTTGGTATAGATCATGAAGCATATGCTTTCTCATGTAAATCTCTCCAAGTAATGTTCTGCAAGGAAGAAAAACAAAATATCAAACAAACCAAAGAAAAAAAAATAAATAAAAAAAGAAAGCAGTAAACATTGGGTTGCCTCCGAACAAGCGCTAAGTTTAACGTCTTCAGCCAGACGCTTGTAAAATACGATCACGGCTCCTTCAAAGTCATGTAGGACAACTTCTCAGTGTGGTATGGATGAAAATACTGCTTAATTCGTTGTCCGTTGGCTACAAAGGTCTCTCCATCTCGTGCAATCAACACCTCTCTCTCCTCTGTCACTACTGTCGTTCCTCTCTTTCGCGGCACCACTTGCACCAGACTCAACCACTCATTATCAGAAATAGCAAATATAATCCCGACATCTAACCATTTAAGTACTTCTAACCTCACAACTTCTTGCATAGCGGTGTTCAAGCGTCGTTGGTTCGGCACAGATGGTCTATAATCTTCTTCTAATCTTATTTTATGCATGCAAAGTGATGGACTAATACCTTTATGATCAGACATAGACCAACCTATAGTCGAATTATACGTGCGCAACACCCTCAACAATTTATCTAATTACTCAGAATTTAGACACGATGATACAATTACCGGATATGTGCAATTATCACACAAATATGCATATGTCAGATTATCTGACAATGGATTGATCTCCAAAATCGGTGCATTGGGCTTTGAAGAACTTGATTCAGGTGAAATAGGGGTGAAAAGTACACCTGACACGACCTCTGACACAGGCCGTGCTTCATTGTCCGGGTCGTGTCGCGTTCCATTCTCCAAAAGTCGTTTCTGGGCACCTGACACAGGCCGTGTCGTTGCCCGTGTCGCATTTGAAATAAATGAGTTTCTCCTAGGGACCTGACACGGGAATCTAACACGGCCCCCGTGGCCATGTCGCTGTCCGTGTCACCTCTGCAGAGCCTATTTTCAACTCCGTTTTTTTACCATTTTGCTCTCCGACTTCGTGATATCTCCCTACTTGATCACATCACTTAAATCAATAGTATCGATAAGGTTAGTATGCACATTATTATCATGAAACATAGGCTTATGTGTTGAAAATAACACATGCTCATCATTAACACGCAAAGTAAGTTCTCCCTTTTTGACGTCAATCAACGCATCTCCCGTTGCTAAAAATGGACGCCCTAGAATCAATGGCACGTCACTATCTTCCTCCATGTCCAATATAACAAAATCAACGGGAAAAATGAAATTATCTATCTTGACATGCACATCCTCAACAATCCCCTTCGAATACGTTATCGAACGATCCGCCAATTTCAAAGTAATCGTAGATGACTTCACTTCTCCCAATTCAAGCTTCCTGAAAATTGACAAAGGCATGAGATTAATACTAGCACCAAGATCACATAAAGCTTTGCTAAAGAACATATTCCCAATAGTACAAGGAATCGTAAAGCTCCCGGGGTCCTTAAGCTTCGAAGGAATCGTGCGTTGGAGGATCGCACTACACTCTTCCGTTAAGGTCACCATCTCATGTTCCTCAATCTCCCTCTTCTTCGCAAATCGTTGAGGGAACGGTAAAGGGATAGAAAGTTTAGGAGAGCCAAAGTTAGAATTAAATGTAATCCATGGCCTTGACGTCGTTATCACACTTGGTTCCTTCTTTAACTCATCATAAACTTTCTCCTCTTCACTTCGTAGATAGGTGGCATGACATTGCTCTTTTGGGTTCAACTCGGTATTGCTAAGAAATTGACCCCTTTGGTGCTGGCTTCCCACGGCCTTGGCCAGTTGGCCAATTTGCATCTCCAAATTTATCATTTGAGCCTCCATTGACGTAGCCGATTGTGTCACATGATTCTCAATCTTGTCCAACTTCTCTTCATCTCTGTTGAGACGGTTTCTCGTGTCATTCGTGAAAGCTACTAGAATATTCTCCATGTCCGTCTTCTTCTTTTCGACTATCTCGCCATTCACCACCTTGAACCCCGATGGTGGTTGGAGCACATTCTTTGTATTTCTATAGGAAAAAATTTTATGATTCCTATTACTCGGGTGATACAAACCCGGCACCGGATTAGGGCGATAGTTGTTGACGTTCTGAGTATTGATAAAATTAGCCTCTCCTATAGGATTCGGTGGTAACACGTTGCCTTGTACTCCACTCATCTCGCCAGCTCCTTTTGTCAAGGCATTCAATTTCGTCGTCAACGACAACATTTGAGCCGCTAACTCCTTAATTGGATCAGAAGACGTCACCTCCGCCACTTGTCTAATGTTCGACCTCTCAGAAGGCCACTGATAACTTTTCAAGGCTATCTCTTCCAATAAATTGGACGCTTCCTCTGGTGTTTTAGCCAATAGAGCTCCTCCAGCAGCCGCATCTATAAAGGCTCTCGTTTGGCTCAACAACCCATTATAGAAGAAACAAAGTTGTTGATCCTCCAGAAAACCATGTTGAGGGCATCTTCTCAACAATTCTCTAAATCGATCCCATGCCTCATATAAAGGCTCCGAGTCTTGTTGTCTAAATTGAGTAATCTCGCTTTTGAGTTGCATCGACTAGCTCGGAGGAAAATATTTAAGCAAGAACTTCTGGTTCAACTTCTCCCAAGTAGTAATACTCCCATCAAAAGTAACATATTCAAACATTACAACTCTCTCTCTCTAAAAACCCTCGGCCCCAAATTCTTCCCTGCTCATCTCCTCCAATTGACAGTAGTCGGCCTTCCATAGTCGCCGCCGAGCTTCGCCGGCGGTCGCCGGCCCTTGGCCGTTTGGCTCCTGTCCCCAATTTTCCGCTCTGCTGTCCGTCTTCCATGGAGGTCGGCGTCGCCTGTCGCGACGGGACTTCGTCTTTTCCGGCGCTGACTAGTGATTTCACGGTGGTGGCTTCTCTGTTGGGTGGTGGTGGAGCCGTGGTGCGGTTCCGAGGGCGGGACACGACTCAATTGCTCGTCGACCTTCTTGGTTGGGCGATTGAGCGTTGCTGCTGTTTGACGTCATTCTCCCTGCTGTTCTCGGCTTTTGGGTCGCAGGGGTCGTCACGTCCCTTCTCCTACCAGTGGTGTTGGTCGGATGGGAATGCGGCAGTGCGGCGGCGTTGGGCGGCTTTGGGCAGCTTCCAGGCGATCTGGGGTTGGGGCTGGGGTCGTGGCACTCCTTTGCCGTTCGTGGCAATTTGGTGTTGTGGCCGTGGTACGGGGTGGCTTGGTGTGGTTATGGGGTTCGTGTTTCGACACCGTTAGGCAACCGAGTGGTTTGGGCAGTTTCGGGGTCGGTACACATAGCTGCGGGATTCACAGTCGCCTTGTTTCCGCTGTTTCGGTTAGGTGTAGCTACTTTGGAAGGGCTTGGTTAATTTTGTTGCTTTTGTAATTTTGTTTTGGTTTGGTAGCTTCGTATTTTGTATGTTATTTAGGTTGTGTGGTCGATGTGTTTTTGGTCTGGGCCGTTGGCCTCAGTTTGCCCTAGTTTGCCCGAGTGTCATATTATTATCCTGTTGGGATCCGACACTCTGGAATTACCCTGTTGGGGTCTCTATGTGTAGTTTTTTAGTTGTTTATGTGTTTTACCCTGTTGGGGTCGGCTATCTAGGCGGTCTTTTGACCTGTCCTCTCATTTTTCAGCCTGTCTCATTTTTCAGCCATTGGCTGCTTGTATTCAGTTGTTAGGTGTTTGTATTCAGCTGGTGGCTGACTTTTGCACATTTGTGCGTGTTATATAAAATCTCTATCGTTTCGAAAAAAAAGAAGTAATGCTCCCATCAGAAATCATCGACAACCAACTCCGAGCTTTATCCCTTAGAGAAAAGGGAAATAGACGCAGTCGTATGGCATCCTCGGAGACACCATTGTACTTGACCAAATCACAAATTTGCCAAAACTGGGTCAAGTGTTGATTCGGATCCTCGGTCGGGTGTCCACCAAATTGGTTGTTTTGCACAGTCGAGATATAGGAGGGCTTCAGTTCGAAATGATTTGCATTGACGGGTATATGCGCAATCCCGCCAAAATTCCTATTAAATTGAGGCCGAAAGTGGTCACGAATCGCTTGCTTCGGTTGTTCTTGCTCTTCCATTGTGCACTTTGAATTGCCCCTTCTTTTTTTAGTTGTTGCACTATTGCGTCTAGCGAATGCTTCAACTTCGTCAATCAAGGGTGGTAGTTGTGCACCTTTAGAGTGAGTTAACATGCACGTCCTGAAATCAAGAATAAGAAAGACTATGTCACCAAAATATATATATATATATATATATATATATATATATATCTAAATTAAAATTTTCACTATCTATCGTAATATTGATATAAATAATTATATTAGTCCCCGGCAACGACGCCAAAAACTTGTTCGCCTATATTTTTAAAGCTCAATCGCAAGTGTACGGCTTCACTTATAGTATGTGGCAAGCAAGGTCGTATCCTAAGAGACCAAATAATTATTGTACCAATTACTAGATTATGATAGTGTCAACTTTATTTAGACGACCGAATATGAGATGGATTACTAAACTAAGAAAATATAATCAAAGGAAAATAGAGCAACAATAAAGAACTAGCTAGAAAAACACGTAAGAAAATATATGAGAATGATAGATTCTAAGATTGTGGTTTCAATTAACAGTTGGGTTCCTTCAAAAATATCACAACCAATGTTTTCTTTATCTCCCATATAAGATGATCACAAATTTAGCTTATCGTCCATCTCAAGATCAATAAAACCGTAGATTAAATCTCATATATTAGCGTCTCCACTGAACACATGCAATTCAACTCCAAATAGATTAAGAGATCTAATATCTTCACAACGACCTACTAATCTCTCGATTCAAGCAAGTAAATTGTGTCAAATATTAAAGACCTAACATTGAACTCATCTCTCAAATTATGAACAATATTGTCAAACATAGAATTAGAAGCACAATAATGCAATTTATACCTTTCCAATAATACAATGAATAAGCTCTAGATACTATATAAATATGGTGTAAAATCACACATAAACAAACCCCTAAACTTAGACCGTTGATAGTCCCGATCAATGCATCAAACTCCCACCAACACACAAGGAGAAACAATCACAACTCAAAGTCAATCATACACATTCTCAATAGGCATCGGGCATATAACATAACCAAGTTCTGGAATTTTTAAACATAAAGATTGCTTCATCTAAATCATGGTAAATACTTTCAATCCACAAACCTCACCGGATAAGTGTATACTCGCACTCTCAAAACTGTACTGGGAAATAATCGCTCAAGTCAATGTTGAAGAATCACCATATGCTTGCAAATCGTCTACTATCTTCACCACTTATTGTGCATGCAATTCATGAATCAAAAAGGACTTTTCATTTGGTTGTAATGTAGGCTCTTTGGTTAGGCTAGGAAAAATATGGATAAAGTAACGAAAACTTGAACATCTAGAATTATAAAAAAAATGAACTACACAATTTCATCACCTACCAATCAAGATCAAGCTCACAAAACTTATCCCATACCCCATTTCAATCAATACTCGCAAGCCATATAAGAAATTCCAAAAATCCAACCAAACCGCTTTTATTTGAGTCAAGGCGAAAATATACGACTACAAATACTTATATTTTTTTCTTTTTTTTAATCTTTTATTTTTTTCTTTGTTTTTGTTTATTTTTATTTTTTAACAACTCCTTCAACCCCATTCAACTTCCCCCATCAACTTACACTCCCATTCATGTCTTCCCTTTATCCACACCAAACAACACACTCATCCTCTTCACATGATATAATTCTAAATGCTCAAGTAAGGACAAGGAAAAATATAGATGTAGTTCCTGATATGTGGCATTCAAAGAAAATAGGCAAAAGTTCAAAAGGGCTAACTAGGGAATAAAAATATTATCTGGTAAGCTAAAAGGTAAAAAAGGCTCAAATAAAAATATGCCTTAGATCATTTTGACAAAAAACACACACCATGTGGTCTCGATAAAGATACCAATGCAAGTTCTAGAATTCAATCAACAATGAACGATACACTCAACAACAAAAATAAGGCTCGAAAACTCACAAAGGATCATATATTCATGAATTAAAAGCATCAACCAATCATTCAAATTCACAATTCCATCAATTCTCAAATTCCATCACTTAGCACATTTTTCCCGAATTATATATCAAATATGCACAATAAACTCGTCAAGGTGGATCAAAGTCAATCAACTACAACTACTCAAATCCTAAGAAAGCAATAAACGTGCTAAAGCGATAAACCTAACATGCAACTACATGATATGCAAAGATAATGCAAGATATCGTGTTATCTTCTCTCTAAAATTCTCAAATTAAAATTTCACATCTTCCCCCAAACTTGAATGAAATTATATGAAGCACAAAAGGGAAGAATAGAATTTCAATAAAAGAAAAATTGAGAAAACTTACAAAACATCATTGGAAAGATGACAATTGTTGGTATAGATCATGAAGCATATGCTTTTTTATGTAAACCTCACCAAGTAATGTTCTGCAAGGAAGAAAAACAAAATATCAAACAAACCAAAAAAAAAAAAAAAAATAAAAAAAGAAAGCAGTAAACATTGGGTTGCTTCCCAACAAGCGCTAAGTTTAACGTCTTCAGCCAGACGCCTGTAAAAAACGATCGCGGCTCCTTCAAAGTCATGTAGGACAACTTCTCAGTTTGGTATGGATGAAAATACTGATTAAGACGTTGTCCGTTGACTACAAAGGTCTCTCCATCTCGTGCAATCAATTCCTCTTTCTCCTCTGTCACTACTATTGTTCCTCTCTTTCTCGGCACAACTTGCACCAGACTCAACCACTCATTATCAGATAGCAAATATAATCCTGACATCTAACCATTTAAGTACTTCTAACCTCACAACTTCTTGCATGGCGGTGTTCAAGCGTCGTTGGTTTTTGCACAGATGGTCTATAATCTTCATATAATCTTATTTTATGCATGCAAAGTGATGGACTAATACCTTTAAGATCAGACATAGACCAACCTATAGTCAACTTATACGTGCGCAACACCCTCAACAATTTATCTAATTGCTCAGAATTTAAACACGATGATACAATTACTGTATACGTGCAATTATCACACAAATATGCATATGTCAGATTATCTGACAATGGTTTGAAATAACATGTAAAAACATTGGCCAAGTGCTAAACATGAAATAAGAACAAAATATTTGAATAGGGTTCAAAAGAAAACAACCAATTATAATAAATTATCCAAAATCCAAACATATTAATCTACTAGCAAGTCTTAGAATCAAATAAACTAGCCACTCATGTTCGAATTCAAATACATAAGACATATTAGAAATCGACATGATAAACAAAAGTTCAAAAGAAAGAAGAAAGAAAAACTAAAAATCTCGTCGATCTCTCAATCTTCTTGATCCCTTTGTAGTTGATCTTCTTTTTCTTCCCAATTGCTTCTCTTGTGTGTTCTAGGGCTCCTCTATTTTTTATTCACGTTCTTCCCTTCAAAAATAGGTTAAATATGCCTTCTTTTGTATCCAAAACCTTCTACTTTTCAAAATAGGTAAGATATAAAAAATAGCACGAGACACGGCCAGTCTGCCCATGTCACTGTCCGTGTCGCAGCCCATGTCAGGTCCCTAGCTTCGAATTCTCTCTGTTGATGTGACACGAGCATGGTGCCCGTGTCAGCTCTGCACACGCATTTTCTTGCTTGTTTCACTCGTTTCTTCTATTTTTTTCATCCATGAATCTATCTTTCATCATCTCGGGGTTCCTACGTACTCACCATGCACCTGCAATAGCCAAAAGCTCTACAAATATGTGTAAATATCTACAAAACAAGCACGTGTAATACCTTTCCAACAAATATAGAATTAAAAGCACAATAGTGCAATTTATACACCAATAATGCAATGAATAAGCTCTAGATACTATAAATATAGTGTAAAATCACACATGAACAGGTACAAGTTGAAGAGGTGTTTGAGTAATACAGTAGAAGACCCAAAGGTATTCGAGACCCGGTGATCTTCCATAGAAGTCGACGAATCTCAACTCGAAGGTCAAGATCCGCCGACAGCCGACCGCCGTGAGCCAGCCGGAACACTGCCGTGGCCAGCTGACCACCTCCGGCGATTGAATCCTGCGACAAAACTGACAACCCTTGACACGAGCCCGGTGACGCGATCCACATGACCAGCTGACACGACCCGACCGATCTCACATGACCTGATCCCACCATCCCGTTCGTGTGATCCAGTTCCATTCATGTGCTGTTCCCGGTCAACCCGAATCTATCAGATTCAGAAAAGTTTTAAGCTGTAAGTTTTCTACGTCTAACATTTAGATTGCGAATAGATTTACGGTCGCTATTGAATTCGTAACTTGTACACAACGAGATCCTCATAGATCCCGACACTGACAAATGTCGACAACTCGACCATCGTTCTTAGAGGAAGATGGAAGTTTTTGTGGGCCCACAAGAGGAAGTACCTACACTCCCTTCCCTTGTTGACGACCCTCCTGAATGACTCCGGTATAGAAAATCTGGTTTTTTTTTTTAAGAAAAAAATAGTGTCCCTAAAGGGTGGGGGATTAAGGCAGGATCCTTAACCTGTATATAGTCAATACCTTAAATGGACCGAGGTAAACGAAGGTCTACACATGTCTAACCAAATACAGAAAACAAAGACGAGAAACGAAAAAATCACCCAAAAGGGTAGTCTGAACATGGGCTGGAAGGTGCCCAGGAGAATAGTCTGACCCACAAAATGGTCTGAGATATAAAAAAATACAAAAAAACTAAAAGGTTACCCAAATCTGAACGAGGGTTAGTCATCCTGATCCATTCGCACAAGGGTGCAGAGGCGAAGCGAGCGTCGTGCGGGCCAAAAGTGCGCCTCTGAAGAGTGGAGGCATCGATGTTGGCAAGGATGTCAACAGGTCAGTTTCTCTCTTGAAAAATGTGCGAGATTCGGTAGTGAACCGACTATAGAATGGCTCTGATGCGCATGAGTGAGGGCTGGTGTTAGTGTTATATACTGAAAGCTTGGCTTTCGATGATATTACACTTTTACCCTTTATGAATGAGAATCATGTTGGATTAAACAAGTTCAATGTTCTGTTGTTTTGCACTTAGATAGAATGAGTCGTCATCGACCGAACAGAAGATCATTCTATCCGTCACTTGTGAAAAAGGAATTTGTGGTTCACAACCTAGATGGAAATGAGCACCCCATCCGAATGGTTGTAGTGTCAACGGTACAGTTGGTCTTGACTGATTAGTTGCACTAGTACATTTATGTATTGAATAGGATCCCAGAGAGGAGAAGTTCGTTTTATACTGATCGTCGTAAACGAACTAGGCCTCAGTTAATTACTGCGTTCTCTTAACCCGAAAGATATTAAACAGGCATATATATGCAAATACATATTACTTTGATTCAATTGGGTGAGGTTTAGTTTGCTCGATTAATATTCCTACTGTCTTGGGTAATATTGCTGTATGTATGATGTGCTGTTAGGATATTTACGGTCACCATGTACGTTTAATTTGATGATGTCCCCGAAGTGAGTTCATGAAGGATTGTTAAGCTAAACCCTGTAGGTGGATTAAGTTCCGGCATAATAATAATGTGATGAACGAGGAGTCTGAAATGTAATTTGGGCTAGGAAAAATGAGTGCAATAATATTATGTTAGTGGACCATAATATTATTTAATTAATTGGAGGAGTGAGTTTGGCTCACAGTTAGTCCATTAATTAAGAAGCCCTATTTCTAATCTTCTAAGAATCCCTACTGTAGCTCTATACATACATCATTAAGCTCATGAGAAGAAATCCATCCGTCACATACACGTGAGAAACGCCGCCCCCTCATCTCTTTCAGTTCTCATTCGAGCTTTATCTTCTTCTCGTTGTTCCCCCGATATGAGTTGAAGAGGTGTGTGAGTAATACAGTAGAAGATCCAAAGGTATTCGAGATCCAACGACCATTGACGACGAGCCACGACCCGCCAGACAACTGTCGTAATCCCGCCGGAGATGACGCTGCCCGCGACACGACGACCGGCGACCCGATCGCGACACGCCGGTGACCACACGACGCGACCAACGACCCCACACGACCCAGCTGACGCGACATGACCAGTCGATCCCCTTCCCGTTAGTGTGATCCAATTCCATTCGTGTGCTATTCCAAGTCATCCTGAATCCATCAGATTCAGAAAATTTTAAGCCGTAAGTTTTCTACGTCAAACCTTTAGATTTGTTGCGCATATGTTTACGTTTTGCTATTAAATTCGTAACTTGTACATAATGAGATCCTCATAGATCGCAACAAGTGGTATCAGAGCACTTGGTTAATTCGTTTTGTACAATGTTTGAATTTTTACGGCTTTATTTGACAAGATGTGTTCAAACGCAGCTATATATATTGGATTATATTCGCATAACTCGGTTTTGCAGGAATTAGTTAATCCACTATTATGGCCGATTATGTGTTTGATGAATGTTGTTGAAAGTGATGTATGGTTTTAAATTTGTTTCTAGAGCCTCGGACATGTCGAGGAATTAATGGATGAATGTTTGTAATAATTATGAGCCCGGGAGTTGACCGAATAGAATTAATTATTTGTTTAGAAAACACGTACATCTATTCGTTGGATCTATGATCGAATTATGTAAGTTTTTAAATTATATTTTTCGTGTTGTGATCGTGTGTTGATGACCGGGAGATCACAAGGATCAACGAGCCTCGAAGATCCCGGTGGAACCAGGCCCAGCTGGCGGCTTTTTGCCGCCGGGGCCGCAGCTGAGCAAGGTGGCGGAGGGCATGGCAGCCGCGGGTCGCGAAGGGCCCGACCGGGTCCACGCGACCCGTGCGCGATGAAAAAAAAATCGCCGGATTTTTCACCGGCGACCGGCGGCGGCGGCGGTCGGCGGCTGGTGGGAGGGTGTTTTTTACTTTGTGGACAAGCAGTACAATATCAACCAGGATTCTACTGCAGTAGGAGTTCCAGTTGGACAAGGAAAGAAACTGTCAAGGTTTCCTTGTTTAATGAGACTCAATAATTAATGGCCATAATAGTGAAATTATTTATTTAAATTTATTATGCCAACTAATTATTTATTATTTATGCATGTTAATTAATTATTACTTTTGCATTGAATTAATTTAGAATTGCATGAATAATTATGCATGTTAATTAATTATTACTTTAGCATGAGATTAATTTAGAATTGCATGAATTATTATGCATGTTAATTAAGTGTTGCATTTGCATGGATTAATTTAGAATTGCATAAATGTTTAAAAATCCTCATAAAATAATAGTAAGTTTGAGAAGAGATTTTAAATTAATGCAAATCGTGAAATTCCTAAGGCCTCAATTTCTGATTTGTCAGTTAATCAATTAATTTAAGTAAGGGCTTCCCCACGGATGACATCCCTAAAATTACCAGAACGAATTTATGAGAGCGTACGGGCCTCCCCACGGGGGACGTATAATCGATATTGTCGACCTCAGGATCGAGAAATGAGATTCACTTAGAATGAGATTTAATTTATAAACTCCTCACGGGGTCCTTGAATTTTATTGCATAGCCAAATGGAGACCGACTATTAATTTCGTTCTTCATGAATTTGGTTTTGACTTATGGAAATTAATGGGTTCTAGAAAAACCCTTCTCTTACGAACGTTGAGTATGTAGGGCGACCCACGTAGCATCCATTACTCACTGTGTGTAGAGATGTCGGTGAATTTAAGTTAATGTTGTTTTGAGGATATCAATATTAACAGTTAAATTCAAAAGTGTTTAATCTGTAAAATTTATTTTTATGATTCTCAGGCTGCATTCATCATGTCATTCAATCTGTTGTATGTCATTCTAAAAGAAAATCAGATTAATGGTCCTAATTACATTGATTAGAAGACGAACTTAGACATAGTGTTGACTGTTGAGGGCTATAAGTTTACCATCAATGAGGCTTTACTGGCAGAGCCCGCGGACGATGCTCTTGATCAGGAGAAATAGTAGTATGCTAAGTGGAAGAAGGCTGATGAGATGGCGAAGTGTTACATTCTGGCTTCTATGTCAAATGTGCTTCAACATCGGCATCAGTCTATGACCACTGCGGTGGATATACTTCTCAATCTCAGGAATCTGTTTGGACATCAGTCTAGGGTTGCTAGGCAGGAAGCCTTGAGTGCTCTGATGAACACGCGCATGGTCGAGGGCACACCCGTGATGGAGCACGCCCTAAGGGTCATGTCGCTGCTCAATGCGCTTAAGGTGATGGGAGATTTTATTGATGGGGAAACCCATGTTGATATTATGCTCCAGTCTCTGCCGAAGAGCTTTGATTAGTTCCGGTTGAACTATAACATGCACAAGATGCATATGGCTCTTCCATAACTGTTGGCTGAGCTCCAGTCGGCAGAAGCCTTGTTCACTCAGAACCCCCAAGTGCTAGTCGTCAAGCAGGCTGGACCTTCCAGGCCTCACAAGAGTATGAAGAAAAAGAAGTCTGCAGGAAAGGCGAAGGCAGAGGATGCTCCGATTGCCCCGCTACCGGCCCCTCAGGGTGTGTCAAAGAAACCGAAAGGGAGATGCCACAAGTACAAAAAGTCAGAACACTGGAAGGTCGACTGCCTTCTCTTCAAGAAAGCTAACTCACTTATTAATGTCATAGAAACATGTTTAGCGGTTGTATCTACCAGAAGCTGGTGTAGATAATTGAGCCACTGATCATGTCTGCAATTCTTTGCAGGGGTTTCAGGAAACCAGACGACTTAAAGAGGGAGAGATCACCGTCTACATAGGCAATGCTACAAAAGTGGCGGCTGTTGCTATGGGAGATGCTACATTATCATTTGGTAGTAGTAGTTTGGTTTTGAGGCATTGCCGTTATGTTCCAAGTTTTAGAAAGAAACTTGTTTCAGTTTCTAAACTTGTTTTGGATGGTTTTTCATTTACGTTTGATGACTTGGTTATTATTCGTTATGGAAATCGTTTGATTTGTTCTAGTTCATTAGTTGGGAATTTGAATGTTCTTAAACCAAACTATCCCACACTACAACAAACTAAATTGAATAATGTCATGACTAAATCTAATAAGAGGAAGGAGTCTTCGCAGATGAATCAAGCATATCTTTAGCACTTTAGACTTGGGCACATCAACCTTAGGAGGGTTCAAAAGTTAGTGGCCAGTGGACATCTTGGTCCATTGGAAGAGCATTATCCAACTTGCAAATCGTGCCTAAGAGGTCAGATGGCCAAGAGGCCGTTTACGGCAAAGGGGTATAGAAGCAAAGAAGTGCTAGGATTGATTCATTCTGATTTGTATGGTCCTATGTCGATCCAGGCTAGAGGTGGTTACGAGTATTTTGTCTCATTTATTGATGATTACTCGAGATATGGGTACATTTACCTGTTACACCGCAAGTCCAAATGCTTGGAGAAATTCAAGGAGTATCGGGCAATTGTGGAGAAGCTTCATGGTAAAAGTATTAAGTCGATTTGATCAGATCGAGGTGGCAAATACCTCTTTGGAGAGTTCAGGACATACTTATCGGAAGCTGGGATTGAATCCCAACTGACTGCACCCGGCATGCCCCAGCAGAATTGGGTTGCAGAGTGAAGAAATAGGACTCTTATGGAGATGGTTAGGTCGATGATGAGTTATACAAGGTTGCCAGATTCGTTTTGGGGAATGGCGCTGGAAACAACATCATACATTCTAAACTTGGTTCCATCGAAGTCAACAGAGACTACTCTTTACGAATTGTGGATGGGGCGAAAGCCCGGGTTTTCACATATTCAAGTGTGGAGTAGCCCTGCACACGTTTTGGTGCAGGAGGCTGGCAAATTAGAAAAGCATTCCGTTCGGAAGCACGAGTTTTCGTCGACTATCCCAAGAAAATGAAATGTGGATTATTTTATAGTCCCGAGGATCAGAAGGTGATTGTTAGCACGAACGCTAGATTCTTGGAGGAAGACTATATTATGAATCATAAGCCCGCGAGTAGATTAGTCCTAGAGGAGTTAAGGAGTGAAGTCGATAGTTCCCCCACCGAGTGCGCAAGTAGACACATCACATAATACTGCAAGACGGCACACTGAGAGTGTTCCAGTGCAGACAGTACCTCGTCGTAGTGGGAGGGTTTCTCATTTGATCGACCCACAGATAGGTCTTGGAGAGTCATCAGACTCAGTTCCAGGAGACCGAGAATCGGACCCAAGGACCTACAACGAGACACTCCAAGATAAAGATGCAGATTCATGGAATGTTGCAATGAAAGCTGAGATGGGGTCAATGGACTCTAGTGAGATCTGGGATCTTATAGAACCACCAGATGGGGTACGACCCATTGGATGCAAGTTGATCTATAAGAGAAAGAGAGGATTGAATGGGAAGGTGCAAACCTTCAAAGCTAGGCTTGTTGCGAAAGGTTACACCCAGATAGAGGGTATTGATTATGATGAGACCTTTTCGCCAGTAGCTATGCTTAACTGAAGCAAGCTTCGAGGTCTTGGAATATCCAGTTCGATGAGATGATCCAGTCGTATGGGATCACTCAATGTCCAGATGAGCACTGTGTGTACAAGAAAATCAGTGGGAGCGTGGTGGTGTTTCTTGTGCTTTACGTAGATGACATACTTCTCATAGGAAACTTTAAGAAGGAGTTATCAGACGTAAAGGTGTGGTTGTCTAAGTAGTTTGATATGAAAGACTTAGGTGAAGCAGGACACATTCTTGGTATTAGGGTCATTTGAGACCGTAAGAAGAGAATGTTGTGCTTATCCCAGTCTACATACATAGACACTGTCTTGGCCAAATTCAGCATGCAGGATTCCAAGAAGAGTATGTTACTTTCATATATGGAAAAGCTCTATCCAAGGAGATGTCTTTTAAGACATCTCAAGAGATAGAAGACATGAAGACAGTTCCTTATGCTTCGGTAGTGGAAAGTCTTATGTATGTTATGCTGTCTACCAGGCCGGATATTAGCTACGCCGTTGGCATGGTGGCTAGATATCAAAGTAATCCGAGACGGGAACATTGGTCTACGGTGAATCATATACTCAAGTACCTGAGGAGGACTAAGGAGTATATGTTAGTTTACCGTGCAGACAGCTTGTCACCTCTGGGTTCAAGTGATTCCGATTTCCAGTTAGATAGGGATGAGAGTAAGTCAACCTTAGGTTATGTGTTTACCTTGGAAGTTGGATCCATTTCATGGAGGAGTGCTAAGAAGAAATGCGTGGCAGACTCCGCCATGGAAGCTGAGTACATAGTAGCCTCTGAGGCAGCGAAATAGACAGTTTGGCTCAAAAACTTCTTAGTGGACTTAGAGGTGATTCTGAGTTTGCCACGTTGTATCTCCGTGTACTGTAATAACAGTGGAGCAGTAGCGAACTCAAGGGAACCACGAGCCCACAGAGCAAGCAAATACATAGAGCGCAAGTACCATCTGATACGAGAAATCGTTGGTAGATGAGACGTTGATGTTGCCAAGATTGCATCAGAGGACGACCTAGCTGATCCTTTCACGAAGAGTTTGCCAGGGAAGGTCTTCGTAAAACACGTGGAAAGAATGTGAGTCAAGTGCATGGCGATAAGATCGACATAGGTCTTTTAGAATAACAGATTGATAGGACTATACTTGTAAAAACGAAAGCTTTAAGTGTAAGTGGGAGATTGTTAGTATTATATACTGAAAGCTTGGTTTTGGATTATATTACACTTTTACCCTTTATGAATGAGATTTATGTTGGATTAAACAAGTTCTATATTATGTTGTTTTGCACTTAGATAGAATGGGTTGTCATCGGGCGAACAGAAAATTATTCTATCAATCACTTGTGAAACAAGAATTTGTGGTTCACAGCCTAGATGGAAATGAACACCCCATCCGAATGGTTGTAGTACAAACGGTATAGTTGGTCTTGACTGATTAGTTGCACTAGTACATTTATGTATTGAACAGAATCCCTGAGAGGAGAAGTTCGTTTTATGCTAATTGTCGTAAACGAACTTGGCCTCAGTTAATTATTGCGTTCTCTTAACCCGTAAGATATTAAACAAGCATATATATATGCAATACATATGCAATACATATGACAACCGCCGTGATCCCGTCAGAGCTGACGTCGCCCGCGACGCGACGATCAGCGACCCGATCGCGACACGCAGGCGTCCACACGACGCGACCCGGTGACCCCACCCGACCCAGATGACACGACACGACTGGCCGATCCCCTTCCAGTTCCGTTCGTGTGCTGTTCCCGATCATCCCGAATCCATCATATTCGGAAAATTTCAAGCCGTAGTTTTCTACTTCAAACCTTTAGATCCGTTGCGCATAGGTTTACGTTTGATATTGAATTCATAACTTGTACATAACGAAATCCTCATAGATCCTAACAGCTAGATCTGCCACGAGCTCTGGAGGCCCGAGGTTAAGAGGGTGGTGACAGTAGTAATATCCAGCTCAATCCAAATGTGAGTAGAGATAAAGGCAGTATCCTGGAGACCGGTCTGAAGAGCCTAAATCTCCGCGTCATAGCTCGAGGATACTCGAAGAGGGGTATGGAAGGCAAAAATGAGAGCTCCGGTGCGATCCCTAATCAGTCCCACGCCTCCGGCGACTCCGGTGTGATCCCTAATCAGGCCACCACCTCCGGCGGCTCCAGTGAGTCGGTCGAAGGCACTTGGTGGAACTACTCGTTACACATGATTTGAGGTTTAGGGTACGATGAATCGCATAGTATATCGTATAACTGAAATTATGGGGAGAAAAAGCCAATGAGTAGTTCCCCAAGGTGTAGGATCGAATTTCTTGTCTTTTTCGTAACATTCAGGAGTTAAACTAGTTGATAGAATGAATGATAAACACATATGAAACCAAAAAAGAAAAACAAAAGTAAAAAGGAAAACAAAGTTAAGAAATAGGATATTATATCATAAGATATAATTCAAGTAATTATGTTTGAAATATATAATATAATAACCTTCAAGGTGAATCATAGATAAATGTTAAGTACAAGTTGAACTAAAGATAGTTTAGAGAATGAAGGATAAACAAGGATGAAATAAAAAAAAAAAATGAAAATTGAAAAGAGAAGATAAGGAATAGGAGATTATATCATAAGATACTATTTCAAGTAATTATGTTTGAAATAATAATGTTCAAGGTGAATTTCTGATAAATGTTAAGGAAGAGTTATACAAAAGATAGTTTAGAGAATGAAGGATAAACAATAATGAAATGAAAAAAAAATGATAAATGAACATGAGAGCTAAAAAAATGATAAATGAACATGAAAGTTGAAGAAACAACAAGATAATCAACATGAATTATAGTTGATTGTGATGTGTAAGGATAATTGTTGGTATTGTTTAATTATATTAATATTATTGCAAAGAGTTTGGTTAAACTAAATTTGATTTTAAGTTAAAAAGATATAAATAAATTATTCGGTCAGTCATAACTTGTTATATTTTATAGCCAATCACGCCACAAATCATCATTGTATTTTACTTTATTAGTTCTATTTATCAATTTTTAGTAGAGGCATAACTTCCGCATTTTGCTATGGGGAATTGGAATAAAAGAAATACAAAATGGATGATTTTGTCAAAATTATGGTTGAGAAAATGAAGCACATTATTCACATGCGTTTATATATTTATATACAAAGGAGCTCAAAATTACCCGACAATTGTGACTTTTTGTTTGAACTGGACTTCAAGGGGTGGAAGATGGGGAAACATGGGCGGATTTAGACAAAGGCTCGTAGGGGAACGGGCCCCTTGTAGAATTATTTTCAATAATATAGTATATATATGTTATATGCATATATGTATTATTATTTTGACATAAAAAATACATGTTATTAATTATTATGCAAAGTTATTTTATTATATATATATATATATATATATATATATATATAAATGAAAGAAATGTTTAGAATCATTTAACCTTCAATAGTATATTATTTTTTAAGTTGTGGAATTTATGCTTATGCTATGTTCAAAAATTCTTGTTTATTTCCTTTTCCCTCACAAAATACATAAATGTATATACTATATAGAGATTGAATAAAAAACATTCCTATTCTTAAAATGCGGATGTGAAACTCAACCTCAGCTATTAAATAGGGAACAAAGTGTCTGGTCAATATTTAATCTTTTTATTTTTTTAATTGGTTAACTATTAATATTGATTTGACCGTTGACATTCGGTGTTGACCGTTGACCGTCGAAGTTGACTGTTGACTGTAGTTTGTGCCCCCGTTGTCCATAAAGTCTCCTTCTGCTCCTGTGGGAAAATGAGAACTTTGTGCTCCATATAATGGAAGATAAACAAATATTCAATGGAATCTTTTGTCTCCCAAAACAAGCAAACAAAACGTTCTAATAAGTACCGCAGAGTGCCCCAACACATAATCGACCCCCAAAACATGCAAAAATCCACTTACAGGGATATTGTATATCTCTCTTATTACTATATATTTCACATCCCGTGTCTTGAAAAACTGGTTATTTAATTGAGTTTTTGCCCATGGTTTTGATCTTATTCCAAATGTGCATGTTCAATCTATCTGTTTAACAATTTATTGACACCAGTTAATCCTTCATGAGCATTAGTTTTCACACAATCTATGTAGATAATGGGTTTTTGTGAGGCACGTGCCATGTAACTGTTGTGGTATCGTCCCAAGATCATACTCATAATTGAGAGAAAAATAAGTTTCTATTACTCACAAGAATAAAAACAAGAGATTTACAAACTCTAAACAAAAAACTCTCAAACTCTCCCACAACTCTTCTTGGTTGTGTTTCAACACTCTCAAGGTTGATTGATCACACTCTTGGATGATTTGAATGAATGAAATAACAAGCCTATTTATAGGCAAGATTGAGCACACCTTTTGTTGGCAAATGTGTGTGAATGGGGATGGTTGGTGGAGGCTATCATTTTTGGACTTCTTCCTTGGTGTGCTAATGGTAGTTGGGAGCTTGCACATACTTGCATGGAACTTTCAATTCTCCCCTTTCCATGCAAGTTCTGAACAAACATTCCTACTATGTCTCTGCATAGTTTAAGCTTGTCCAGTGTAACCACTTTTGTCAACATATCTGATGGATTCTCCTTCGTATTGATCTTCACTAGTTTCAACAGCTGTTGATCAATCTTCTCGCGTATCCAGTGATACCGAACATCAATATGCTTTGTGCGGGCATGGTACATAGAGTTCTTGCTTAAGTCAATAGCACTTTGACTATCACAATATACTTTGTACTCTTTTTGCTTGATCCCAAGTTCATGGAGATAGCGCTTTAACCACAACATTTCTTTACCAGCTTCAGCGGCAGCAATATATTCAGCTTCTGTTGTGGATAAAGCAACACACTTCTGCAATCTTGATTGCCAAGAAATGGCTCCCCCTGCAAAAGTGTAGACATAACCCGAAGTAGACTTTCGACAATCAATATCTCCGGCCATATCAGCATCAGTATATCCTTCCAAGATTGGATCAGCTCCCCCGTAACAAAGACATAACTTAGAAGTACCCTTCAAGTATCTGAAAATCCATTTGACTGTCTCCCAATGCTCCTTCCCGGGGTTAGAAAGAAAACGACTCACTACACCCACTGCATGAGCAATATCTGGCCTGGTACATACCATTGCATACATCAAACTTCCAACTGCTGAAGAGTATGGCACTGCAGACATCTCCCCCACCTCTTCCTCGGATGTGGGACATGATCTTTTGCTTAACTTGAAATGATTCGCAAGTGGAATACCCACTGGTTTGGCATCACTCATATTGAATCTTTCAAGTACTCGTTCAATGTACTTCTCTTGAGATAGCCATAACTTGCCGTTCTCTCGGTCTCGAGTAATCTGCATCCCAAGAATCTGTTGAGCCTTTCCTAAATCTTTCATATCAAAAGACTTAGAAAGTTCTTTCTTCAGCTGACTTATCTTCTCTGCATCATTCCCAACGATCAACATGTCGTCGACGTACAGTAGAAGAACTATGAAAGCCCCGTTTGAGTATCTCTTGATGTAAACACACTCATCTGCAACAGTCTTCTTGTAACCTTGACTCAGCATGCATGAGTCAAACTTCTTATTCCACTGCCTTGGTGCTTGCTTCAGACCATACAAGCTTTTAGATAGCTTGCACACGAGGTTCTCACTTGAAACCTCAAAACCTTCTGGTTGTTGCATATAGATTTCTTCTTTCAAATCTCCGTGAAGAAAAGCTGTCTTCACATCCATCTGTTCAAGCTCCAGGTTCATACTTGCTGCCAAGCCAAGTATGACTCGAATTGAGGTCATCTTGACAACTGGTGCAAAGATCTCGTCAAAATCAATCCCTTTCTTCTGCTGAAAGCCTTTGACAACCAATCGAGCTTTGTGTTTCACCACTTGTCCATTTGAATCTTTCTTCAGCTTGAACACCCATTTGTTTTTCAAAGCCTTTTTCCCTTCTGGAAGTTTAACAATCTCATAAGTTTGATTTTTCTGCAGAGAATCTAATTCTTCCTGCATCGCAATCATCCATTTTTCTTTATCCTTATGAGATATGGCTTCTTGAAAACTCTCTGGTTCTCCATCTTCTGTCAATAGAAGGTATTCAGATGATGAGTACCTTTTTGATGGTATATGACCTCGTTCAGATCTACGAGTGGGTAGAACCATCTGAGAAGAACTTCCAACGTTGGTGTCTGGCAAAATGGGTTGTGGCTCCCCTTGCTCTGGCAAGATGGATTGTTGCTCCCCTTGCTCTGTCAAGATGGGTTGTTGCTCCCCTTGCTCTGCACTCTCTTCTGTCTCCTCGTCTCCTTCTGGTACATCATCTTCATTGTTTCTCCAGAACAATTCTGGTGTTTCATCTGAAACTTGAGCACCGACATTTGACTTCTGAGACATCTTGGGTTTTTCTATGTCTTCTATTGTCAAATTCTCTTGGAACACAACGTCCCTACTTCTGATCACCTTTTTCTCCTTTGGATCCCAAAATCTGTATCCAAACTCTTCATCTCCATAACCAATGAAAATGCATGGGATGGACCTCGCATCGAGCTTCTTTCTGAGCTCTTTGGATACATGTGCATATGCTACACAACCAAATACTCTGAGATGTGATTATGTCGGATCCTTACCAGTCCATATTCTCTCTGGAACTTCAAAATTTAATGGAACTGAAGGTGATCGGTTGATTAGATAACATGCGGTCTTGACAGCTTCTCCCCAAAATGACTTTGGTAATTTAGCCATATTCATCATGCTTCGGACACGCTCCATGATAGTCCGATTCATTCTTTCAGCAACGCCGTTGTGCTGAGGGGTACGTGGTACTGACTTCTCATGTCGAATGCCATATGTAAGACAATATGCATTGAACTCCTTTGAAGTATACTCGCCTCCATTATCAGATCGGAGACATTTCAGCTTCTTTCCTGTTTCACGTTCCACCATGACGTGAAATGACTTGAAGTACTCGAACACCTGGTCCTTCGTATTCAGGAAATATACCCACACCTTTCGAGAAGCATCATCAATGAAAATCAGAAAGTATCTGCTTCCACCCAGTGATTCAACCTCCATGGGACCGCAAACATCAGAGTGTACCAAGCTTAACAACTCTGATCTCTTTGTTGAATTTGCATTGAATGAGACTCTATGCTGCTTGCCGAACAGGCAATGACTACAAGAACTCAATGCAACACTCTTATCAACCTTGATAAGATCCTTCTTCATCAGGGTAGTCAACCCTTTCTCACTCATATGGCCAAGTCTCTGGTGCCATAGATCCTGGGAAGCCTCTTCTGCAACATTGAGACTTTCTGTACTGATCTTCAAATGTGTTTTGTACAGCGTCCCACAAACATGTCCTCGGGCAATTTTCAGAACACCCTTTGACAACTTCCATGTGCCTGCACCAAAGTGATTGTCATATCCTTCTTTGTCAAGAGCCACCACTGACAAAAGATTCAGTCTAAGATCTGGCACATGTCTAACATCCTTCAATAGGATTGTACTCCCGGTTCCTGTCGTTGCCTGGATATCACCAATTCCGGCAATAACAGAGGAACTGGAATTTCCCATCTTCACCGATCCAAAGTCTCCAGCTTGGTATGTTGTGAAGTATTTCTTGTTGGGAGTAACGTGATAGGATGCTGCAGTATCTACCACCCATTCCTTGTCTTCTCGTGAAACATGAAGGCATGTCTCACCATGGGTAGAGCAATATGCTACCTCCCCTGAGACAGTGATGAGAGTTTCACCACCCTTGCCCTTGTTCTTCTGCTGAGAACTATTCTTCGGTTGAGAATTGCTCTTGCCCTGCTCCTCGAGCCATTTATAACAATTCTTCTTCATGTGACCTTCTAGACCACAATGATAGCACACATGTGATCTCCGATCATCTGATCGCCTCCCCTTGCTTCTACCCCTGCTTTTCCCTCTACCGCTTCTTTGTTGCTTGCCTTGTAGTCTTCCTCGATTCTCCATTACAAGGGCATGGGTCTGATCTGTGCCCATGTCTTTCCTTCTTGCCTCTTCATTGAATAAGGCATCCTTGACAACGGACATAGAAAGTTTGCCGTTTGAGGCTGAATTGCTGAGAGTAACAACGAGTGTTTCCCAGCTATCAGGAAGGGAACTAAGAAGTAGCAGAGATTGCATTTCATCTCCAAGCGGCATCTCCACACAAGATAGCTGATTTACCAGGCTCTGGAACTCA
>BKCP01008293.1:440069-455822 GCA_008636005.1 Striga asiatica
TTTTTTTTTTCTCAAAACTTCAGAAGGCTATAACTCTCAGCTCCGGTGTCCGTTTTTCGCCCGTAAGATACCGCCGTGACCGTCTCGACGCGACGAATCTAACGGTGTCTTTAGAATCGAATTTCGAGCACAACTCAGAAACTCGAAATTTCTACAGAAGCTCGGAAAAATTAAACACTAAGCTCGAAAGCTTCAAACCAAGCTCTGATACCACTTGTTGTGGTATCGTCCCAAGATCATACTCATAATTGAGAGAAAAATAAGTTTCTATTACTCACAAGAATAAAAACAAGAGATTTACAAACTCTAAACAAAAAACTCTCAAACTCTCCCACAACTCTTCTTGGTTGTGTTTCAACACTCTCAAGGTTGATTGATCACACTCTTGGATGATTTGAATGAATGAAATAACAAGCCTATTTATAGGCAAGATTGAGCACACCTTTTGTTGGCAAATGTGTGTGAATGGGGATGGTTGGTGGAGGCTATCATTTTTGGACTTCTTCCTTGGTGTGCTAATGGTAGTTGGGAGCTTGCACATACTTGCATGGAACTTTCAGTAACTGCTCACAAACATTCTAAAGAATTTTTCTACACTTTCTTGAAAAATTTTGCACGGCAAAGATTGTGAAAAAATATAGTGTATGTTGATTACAAAATTGAAATTTTCCACAGAAATTGTTTTTTTGAGTAATTAATATTAATCAACTTCTTAAGAGATTAACAAACATTTTGCTAAAATTCTTATGAGATAATAGACTTTATATTTACCTTTACCCTATTTAATTGCATCATCATCATCAACTTTGCCAATAGCATATAGAAAAAAATGGAAAGTATTTTCTATATGAGAATTATGTTTCAATTTTTATTTAATTCTATTAGATAATTGATACGTGTACAATTATGATACTATTAAATACAAGTATCATTCATCCAATGGAATATAAAATGTGTAGTGAAATATGATATTAACATAGAAAATCTCACGAAAAAGTATTGATCACGTTGAAAGAAGGAGGTCACTAATTCTAGTGTTTTAAAAAATACATGCACCAATGTAGCAAGATTGTGCAGGTAGCAACATTTGCCTTTCAAATCATGCCGAACTAGCCCTTTAAGGCACGACTGGATATTAAATAAAACTTGTTTTGATATAAGAGTGGGACTTTGAATTTGTATTCAATAATATATAAAACGTAATTGCTGAAGTTCATTCTCATCAATGACTACAAAACGATTCACTTTTGGGAGTGTCTGTTTATGATATAAGAATAGGTGAAAATGGAAATGGAAACCTAAAATGGAAGTAGAAACAACAAGATAGTCGATAATTTGGGTCGCTCTCGACATTTTTTAGACAAGAGCCTATGAGAGGCTATATGAACTTGAAAGCTAACAAAAATTATAGCCAAGGACCCTGGATCTGTTTCTAGACGTATCATTTTCTCATGTTTTTTGGTGCTATATTTTTTATTTTTTTTTCTTTTATGATCCTCTTGAGCCTCGGGGCCTTGCTATTCCTAGAAGGGAGGCCTATAAAATGTTTCATGGAGACGTGGCAGATTCTCATGGATCAGCAACATGCAAGCTGATGCGTGTCGCCCACATACCCAGCTTGCTCATCATGTGCTTTATGATTTTGGGCGGTGCAAACTGGTTCTGGGCGACAATTCTTTTCACACCAGCTTTAGGTGAGATCGGCATAAAGGAAGGTCCTATTGCTGGTGGCTGGTGTGAGGTGGTAACCTTTTTGCTTTATGGTGGCGTAGGCCATACGTGTTTATGGTCTGGAGTGAAATCTGCAAGAGGAGGGAGATCCTCTTTAGAGGGCGACGTCCTTACCCGATCTGATGTATCTTTATGATGTCGGGCTAACATCGTTCTTCGATTTTTTGTGATACTGTTGGAACAAGCTTATTATCCTCGTCATCGTTTGTTGAGGGTACGTCATCCAGGTCGGGATATTGTAGATATCAACAGTAATGATTAAATTTTATATGATATAACAGTACAAGAGAGTTATTAGAAATGATATGTGGTAAAAAATATGTGAAAGAATAAACATAAATTAAAGTTGATTGTGATGTGTGAGGATGGGTGGTTAGTATTATTTAATTATATTAATAATATTGAGAAGAGTTTGGTTGAATTAAATTTGAATTATATTTTAAGTTAAAAAAATATAAAAAAGTTATATATTTTATAGCCAGTTATGCCCCCAAATCATGGCAAAATTTCAAAATTGGTCCTATAACTTGGCCACTGTCCAAAAAACCACCCCGATATTGACCACTTTCAATTTAGGTCCTATAATTTGTCGATTTCATCAATTTTGGTCCTTTTTATCCGCACCCTGGATTAAAAAGTGACGTGGCATGAAAAAAGGACCAAAATTGATGAAATCGACAAATTATAGGACCAAAATTGATGTGCCACGTAGATCATAATCACGCTATGTAACATTAAAAATCTGACACGACCAAAATTTAGATGAAATCGACAAATTATAGGACCAAAATTGATGTGCCACGTAGATCATAATCACGCTATGTAACATTAAAAATCTGACACGTCATGCCACGTCACTTTTTAATCCAGGGTGCAGATAAAAAAGGACCAAAACTGATGAAATCGACAAATTATAAGACCTAAATTGAAATTGGTCAATATCGGAGTAGTTTTTTGGACAGTGCCCAAATTATAGGACCAATTTTGAATTTTTGTCCCCAAATCATCATTATTTTTTACTTTATTTGTTCTATTTGTTATTTTTAGTAGAGGCATGACTTTCGCAATCTGTTATACATTTTATAGTTAATCACGCCCGAAATCATCATTGTTTTTTACTTTATTTGTTCTATTTATCAATTTTTGACTTTATGTATATTTATATACAAAAGACGTGATATTGACCAAATAATTGTAATTTTTTTTGTTTGAACTGGACTTTATGTGGTGGGAGATGGGGAAAGGAGAACATTGTTCTCCAGATAATGGAAGATAAAAAAAAATAAAAATTATTGGAATCTTTTGTCCTCCAAAACAAGCAAAACAAAATGTTCTAATAAAGTAATGCAGAGCACTCAACACATAATCGACCCCCGGCCAAAACAAGCTAAAAATATGATCAATCCTCTTACGGGGATAATATAAAACACTCTTATTAAAACTTATGTCCCAGCCCGTGTCTAGAAAATACCAATTAACTAATTTAGTTTTTGCCTATGGTTTTAATCTTATTAGTGTATTCCAAATGTGCATGTCCAATCTATCTCTTCAAAAATTTATTGACACCAATTAATCCTTCATGAGCGTTCATTTTCACATTGTACATGTAGCTTATGGGTTTTTGTGAGGCATGTGCCGTGAAACTGCTCCCAAACATTCCAAAGAATTTTTGCTATACTTTCTTGAAAAAAATTGCATGACAAAGATTGTGAAAAAATAAATTGTACGTTGATTACTAAATTGAAATTTTCCACTAGAAAATATTTTTTGAGTACTTATTATTAATCAACTTCTTAAGAGATTAACAAACATGTTGCTAAAATTCTTATGAGATAATAAACTTTATATTTTCCTTTATTCTGTTTAATTTCATCATCATCATCAACTTTGCCAATAGCATATCAAAAAAATAGAAAATATTTTTTATAGTGGAATTATATTTCAATTTTTATTTCATTCTATTAGATAATTGATATTTGTACAATTATGATATTATTAAATCCATGTATTATTCATCCAATAGAATAAAGTGTTAATTGAAATATGATATTAAAATAGAAAATTTCATGAAAAACTATTAATCACATTGAAAGAAGGAGGTCACTAATTCTAGTGTTTTCAAACATACATGCACCTATGTAGCAAGATTGTTCGGGTGGCAACATTTTCTTTCAAATCATGCTGAAGTCCTTTAAGGCACGAATTGATATAAATAAAACCTGTTTTGATTGAATTTATTCTTTAAAATGAGTTAATTTGAATAAAGTTGATAAAGTGGAGAATTGAGTGTGATTTTGAATTTGTATTCAATAATATTTAAAACATAAGTTGAAGTTCGTTTTCGTTAACGACTACCAAACGGTAATTGCTATTGAGAGTGTGTGTCTGATATAAGAATAGGTGAAAATAGAAATGAAACCTTAAATGAAAGTAGAAATAATAAGATAGTCGACGATTTGGGTCGCTCCTAACCTTTTTTAGACAAGAGCCTACGGAAGGCTATATGAACTTGAAAGCTAATAGAAATTATAGTCGAGGAGTTTGGATCTATTTTTTAGATGCATATTTTTCTCATGTTTTTGGTGCTTTCATTTTTTATCTCTCTTTTTTATGATTCTCTTGAGCCTCGGAGCCTTGCTATTTCTAGAAGAGGGAGGGCTATAAAATATGTTATTTTATAGACATGCAGCAGACTCTCATGGATCAGCAACATGCAAGGTGATGTGTGTCGCCCACAACTTACCTAGCTTGCTCAAGTGGCTTATACTTTTGGGCGGTGCAAACCGGTTCTCGGCGACAACTCTTTTCACACCAGCTTTAGATGAGATCGACATGAAGGAAAGTCCTCTTGCTGGTGGCCAGTGTGAGGTGGTACCCTTTCTGTTTTATCGTGGCGTAGGCCTAACTTGTATATAGTCTGGAGTGAGATCGGCAGGATGAGGGAGATCGTCTTCACAGGGTGACGTCTTTACCAAATCAGATGTATCTGTATGATCTCAGGCTAACATCATATTTGATTCTCCGTGATATTGCTGGAACAAGCTTATTATCCTCATCATCATTTGTTGAAGGTACGTCATCCAAATTAGGATATTGTGGATATCAATAGTAATAATTAAAGTGCATATGATGTAAAAGTGCGAAAGAAGATATTGGAAATGATATGTGGTTAAAAATATGTGAGTGAATAAATATGAATTAAATTTTGTTGTGATGTGTGAAGATGATTGATTGATATTATGTAATTATATATAAATAATATTGAGAAGATTTTGGTTAAATTAAACTTGAATTGGATTTTAAGTTAAAAAATGGTAAAAAACTTATTCGATAAGTTATAACCGGTTATATTTTATAGCCAATCACGCCCCAAATCATCATTGTTTTTGAATTTATTTTTTCTATTTATAAATTTTCAGTAGAGGCATGACTTTTGCATTTTGTTATACATTTTATTGCAAATCACGCCCAAAATAATCATTGATCTTTACTTTATTTGTTCTATTAATCAATTTTTAGTAGAGTCAAGACTTCTGCGTTTTTTTATACAGTAATTGGAATAAAAGAAATACAAATAGGATGGTTTTGTCAAAATTACGGTGGAGGAAATGAAGCATATTATTCGCATGCGTTTACATATATTTATATACAAAATAGTTGAAATTGACCTGACAATCGTGAGTTTTTGTTTGAATTGGACTTTATGGCATGGAAGATGGGGAAAGGAGAACTTTTTACTCCAAATAATGGAAGATAAAAAAAATATTTAATGAAATCTTTTGTCCACCAAAACAAGTAAAACGAAACGTTCTAATAAAGTACAACAGAGCGCCCGACCCATAATCGACCCCAAAACAAGTAAAAAATATGATCAACCCTCTTACGGGATAATATAAATCACTCTCATTACTACTTATGTCCTAGCTCGTGTCTTGTAAAAACTGATTAATTAATTTAGTTTTTGCGTATAGTTTTGATCTTATTAATTTATTCCAAATGTGTATGTTCAATATATTTGTTCAACAATTTATTGACACCAATTAATCCTTCATGAGCATTCGTTTTTACATTGTCCATGTAGCTTATAGGTTTTTGTGAGGCACGTGGCGTGAAACTGCTCACTAACATTCCGAAGAATTTATGCTATACTTTCTTAAAAAAAAAATTGCATGAAAAGATTATGAAAGAATAAATTGTACGTTGATTACTAAATTGAAATTTTCCACTAGAAAATTTCAAATTAATATTAATCAACTTCTTAAGAGATTACCAAACATGTTGCTAAAATTCTTATAAGATAATAGACTTTATATTTTCTTTTAAAAGCTTAACATGAAAATGGATAAAAAGAAAAGAGACATGATAAAGGATAGAGAAAAGTTTTTGTTCTTGTGAAGTTCTCAGATCTACTATTTCATTGATATGTTTCATGCATAGCGGCTACACCGAGGAGGAAGGTATATATAATATGTATGTGAGTGTGTGTATCTACAGGTGTCAACAATCCAACGGTTCTGAGCTAAATAAATGATGGAACCCTAATATTTAATGATGTTTGTCTCATCAGGAGAGACAGCTTGCATGATGTCCTTGTCATCTGTATGGTCACATCTCTTTTCCACCTTGGACATCATTGATTGGGCTAAATGGTTTGAAAAACTTGGTTCCTTAATATGCCCCCTCAATTCGAGCAAGGGCTGAGAATCAACACTGAGTTTGGCTCGAAGCTTTGTGAAGAATTGACCATTTAAAGGTTTGGTCAGAATGTCACTCACTTGATCAATAGCTGGAACATGCCTCACTGATATGATTCCCTTCATGATTTTCTCTCTCAGGAAATGCAAGTCTAACTCAATGTGCTTGGTCCTAGAATGGCCAATAGGATTTGCAGCTAAGTGAACAGCACCTAAGTTATCCACCCATACTACACTAGGCTTGTTATATTTAATATTCAATTCTTGCATCAATGACTTTATCCACATGATCTTACAAACCTCATGAGCTAGACTTCTGTACTCTGCCTCTGTAGAGGATCTTGACACTGTGGTTTGTTTCTTGGAGCTCTAAGATATAAGATTCTGTCCCATGAAAGTACAAAAACCAGAAGTGGACCTTCTGTCATCCACGTCAGATGCCCAGTCAGCATCAGCAAAACCAATGATGCTAAGATTGGGACAAGGAGACAATTTGAAGCTGAAATGTTTGGTTCCTGCCACATATCTTAGAATTCTCTTTACAGCTTTCCAGTGTGTGTCAAGTGGACTTTGCATAAATTGACTAACCTTATTGACAGCAAATTTTATGTCTGGCCTTGTCATGGTTAGGTATTGCAGTGCTCCAACAATCCTTCTGTAGAGGTGAGCATCTTCAACAGGATTTCCTAAATGTTTTGATAGGGCTGGTATTGCAACCATAGGAGATTTCACTTCTTTTGCCCCCTGCATGCCAGCTCTTTTCAAAATATCATCAATATAGGAGGCTTGACTGAGGTGTAGACAACCAGAGTTGTAAATAACTTGAACTCCAAGGAAATAACTCAATTGTCCCAAATCCTTTAAGGAAAAATGAGACTGCAACTGAGAGATTGTGTGAGAGATAGTCTTAGTGGAGCTGCCTGTGATGATTATATCATCAACATAAACCATGATGAAGAGGCTAAATTGAGAAGTATGTTTGTAGTACAGAGAAGGGTCAGCCTTTGAAGAGCAAAAGCCAAGAGTGATCAGTGTAGATGCAAATTTGCTGGACCAAGCTCTAGAAGTTTGTTTGAGGCCATATAAAGACTTTCTGAGTTTACACACAAGGTTGTCATTTGTGCTAAGGATGAAACCAGGTGGTGGAGTCATGTAGATTTCACTGTCAATGTCACCATATAAAAATGCATTATCTACATCCACTTGCCTTGTATCCCAGCCATGAGTGATTTCCAATGAAAGAAGGATTCTTATAGTAATTGGTTTGATGACTAAACTATAAGTCTCAGTATAGTCAAAACCTGGTGATTGAGTGTAGCCTCTTGCAACTAAACGGGCTTTGTGTCTTGAAATGGAACCATCAGGGTTCTTTTTGAGTTTAAAAACCCATTTGCAGTCAACTAATGTCTTACCAGGTGGTAGTGTGGTTTTTGAGAAGAGCTTTTAGTTCAGATTCCATGGCATTCTTCCAGTGTGGTATGGATAGCTTCTGAAAGGGAAGCAGGTTCAGTGGTTGAAGACATCTGAGTAGCATAAGATTTTGGTTTATAAATGCCATGCTTGGACCTGGTAGTCATAGGATGTGCATTGGATGTACCTGCAATGGTATGTCTGGGAGGACTGTTAGTAGCATCTGAATGTATAGTATGGCTATGGTCAATAGGCAAATCAACATAAAGATGTCCTTGCAAGTGAGAAGAGTGAGAGGGAGAAGTAGATGAGGAATGCTGATGATGTAAAGAAGGTGAGGATGGTGTAGAATGGCCTAGCATGTGACTATGATGAGAAGATGAATGAGAGGAGGGACTTTGATGATGTGAAGAAGATGATGAGTGAGGTGGTGTTGGAGGTGGAGGAGGTTGATTTGGTAGGGAGGAAGTAACAGGAGGAAAAATGAAGATTGGTTGAGAAGATGTTTGTGTTGGCTGGGTGGGTAATGATGTCTGAGGCTTATGAAAGGGGTATGAAGTCCCATCAAATAAAATGTGCCTGGTCATGATGATTTTATTGTTTGGAAGTAAGACTTTATACCCTTTGAAACCTGGAGTATAACCAAGAAATGTGGAGGGAACACTTTTTGGTTGCAGTTTATGATTGTTATAGGGCTTCATAAGAGGAAAACACAAACAACCAAAGTTTTTGAGAGTGGAGTAATTTGGTTTTTCACCAGTGAGAGCTTCAAATGGAGATGTAAAATTTAGAGGCTTTTGGGGGTTCTGTTAATGAGAAAAACAATTGTAGAAAAAGCTTCATCCCAATAGATTAAAGGTAAATGGGATTGGTTGATCAATGCCAAGCCTGTTTGGACTATTGTTCTATGTTTCCTTTCTGCCAAACCATTCTGTTCAGGTGTATATGGACAAGAAAATTTGTGAAGAATACCAGCTGAGGATAAAATGGGTTTAAGTGCTTGGAATTCCCCTCCACCATCACTCTGAAAGGCCTTTATAGTAGTTTGAAACTGATTTTCAACAAGAGCCTTAAAATGAATGAAGGCTTCTTTGGTGTCTGATTTCTTTTGTAACAAATAAAACCATGTGAATTTGGTAGCATCATCAATAAAACTCACATAATACTTGTATCCCTTGTGAGAAGTGACAGGTGAAGGACCCCACAGATCTGAGTGGATAAGATCTAGGGGTTTATAGTTGTGAGAATCAGATGAATAAAAAGGCAACTTATGAAATTTAGACTGCATACAGACAGAACATAAAGAAGTCTGAACATTGTCATTGAACTGAATATTACAATGTTTAAGTGTTGTTCTAACAATATCAAAAGACGGGTGGCCAAATCTAGAATGCCAAATTTCAAGACTTAAAGGTGCATTTTGTTCAGAAACATTGCAATTTAATTGAAAGCTACTAGGTGTGGAGGTTGGTTGAGTGCTGGGAAATAAGGATTGAGGTGAACTGCATGTCTTGGTAAGATGAAACTTGTACAAGCCATTTTCAAGAGTCCCTTCCAACAGCACTGTTCTTGACTTGAGATCCTTCACAAGACAACAATGAGGGTGAAATTGAAAGAAGACCTCATTATCCTTGGCAAATTGGGATACACTAATGAGGTTTCTGTTCAAATGAGGAACATGAAGTAAATTGTTAAGATAAATAGTATGTTTTGAAGGACATTTTATCATTGATTCACCATAATGAGCAATAGCCATACCTGTCCCATTTGCCACTTGGATTCTGTCATTCCCATGGTAGTCAGCTGCAAAGCTTAGGTTTCCAAGATCATAGGTTAGATGATTGGTTGCCCCTGAGTCAGGGTACCAACCTAAGTCTTGAGAGGAATTTTCAGAGACTGCATCAATACTGTTGGTGATGAGGTTTGCAGAATAGCCAGGCTGAGGTGCATTGTTGAAACTTTGGCTGCCAAAATTTGATCCTCCACTGCCTTGGTTCCTTCTTGTGAAGCTCATGTCAAATCTATAGTAGCATTTGTCAGCCGTGTGGTTGTTATAGCCACATATTTGACACCTATATCTTCCTCCACCACCAGATCTATTTCCTCTTCCTCTATATCCTCTATTTCTGCCTTGATTTCTTCCTCTACCAGATTGAAAACCAGGTGAAAACCTGCCTATGCCAAAGCCATTGCTGCCCCTTCCTCTTGTGTTTACTTGAGAAGCTAGATTTGCAGCAAGTTGTGAACTTTCTCCTACTCCAATTGTGCTGTCCATTGACTCCATCCTGGCCTCAAAACTTTGTATCACAGAATATGCTTCAACCAAAGAGCACTTATCTGTTCTTAAGGTAATGGAAACAACTACTGAGTTATACTCAGCTCCTAGGCCAGCTAAGAGGTGGAGGATTTGATCACTTTCATTGATCTGGTGGCCTGCCATGGCTAACATGTCACAAATACTCTTGATCTTGATGAAGTACTCTCTGACCTTCATATTTCCCTTCTTCAAGGTTTGCAGTTCCATTCTCAGCTGCATTTGCTTGGCTTGACTGTGACTAGCAAACCTGACTTTCAGGCAATCCCAGATTTCTTTGGAAGTGTTGAGACCAACGGTGGTAATGAGAATGTTCTCAGACAATGAAGAGAGTAACCAAGAGGCTATCATTTGATCTTGCCTTACCCAGTTTGCAAAACTGGGATTTAAAGTCAGATCTGTGGGGTTTGAGCCAGTAATGAACTTTTCTGGTTGGGGGTACTGTCCTGTAATGTATCCTTGCAAGCCATATCCTCTAATGGCAGCAAGAGCTTGTTGCTCCCAAATCAAGTAATTTCCATCATTTAACTTTACAGATATCAATTGACTTTGCAGCTGGATCAAGGCATCTCCAACACCCGATAATGGTAAGGTTGTTCCCATGGTTTTGATGACTGGAGTAAAAAGAAGAAAAGAGCTATGAGGATATGAGAGAAAGGGGTAAACAGAGACAGGCTAGTCTGCTCTGATACCATAAAAGCTTAACATGAAAATGGATAAAAAGAAAAGAGACATGATAAAGGATAGAGAAAAGTTTTTCTTCTTGTGAAGTTCTCAGATCTACTATTTCATTGATATGTTCTCATGCATAGCGGCTACACCGAGGAGGAAGGTATATATAATATGTATGTGAGTGTGTGTATCTACAGGTGTCAACAATCCAACGGTTCTGAGCTAAATAAATGATGGAACCCTAATATTTAATGATGTTTGTCTCATTAGGAGAGACAGCTTGCATGATGTCCTTGTCATCTGCATGGTCACATCTCATTTCCACCTTGGACATCATTGATTGGGCTAAATAGTTTGAATAACCTGGTTCCTTAATATCTTTTACTCTATTTAATTGCATCATCATCATCAACTTTGGCAATAGCATATCAAAAAGATGGAAAATATTTTCTATATTAGAATTATGTTTCAATTTTTATTTCACTCTATTAGATAATTAATATGTGTACAATTATGACATTATTAAATACAAGTATCATTCATCCAATGGAATAAAATTTGAATTGAAATATGATATTTAAATAGAAAATCCCATGAAAAAGTACTGATCACGTTGAAAGAAGGAGGTCACTAATTCAAGTGTTTTCAAACATACATGCACCAATGTAGAAAGATTGTGCTGGTGGAAACATTTTCCTTTCGAATCATGCTAAAGTCCTTTAAGGCACGACTAGATATAAGTAAAATATGTTTCGATTGAATTTATTCTTTAAAATGAGTTAATTTTGAGTTACGTTGATTGAGTAGGATTTTGATTTTGTATTCAATAATATTTAAAACGTCATTGTTGAAGTTCGTATTCATCAACGACTACGAAACAATATTTGCTATTGAAAGTGTGTGTTTATGATATCAGAATAGGTGAAAATGAAAATGGAAACCTTACATTAAAGTAGAAACAACAAGATACTCGACGATTTGAGTCACTCCCAACCTTTTCTAGACAAGAGCCTATGGGAGGCTATATGAATTTGAAAGCTAACAAAAATTATAGCCGAGGAGCCTGGATTTATTTCAAAATTTGTCTTTCTCACATGTTTTTTTGTTGCTCTATTTTTATATCTCTCTCTCTCTCTTTTATGATCCTCTTAACTCTCAGAGCCTTGCTATTTCTAGAATGAGGAGGCCTATAAAATATGTTATTTCATGGACACGTGGCATACTCTCATGGATTGGCGACATGCAAGGTGACACTTGTTTCCCACAACTTACTGAGGTTGCTCATGTGGCTTATACTTTTTGGCGGTGCGAACCCGTTTCGGGCAACAACACTCACACCAGCATTAGCTGAGATTGGCATGAAAGAGGTCCTCTTGCTGGTGGCCGGTGTGAGGTGGTAACCTTTCTTCTTTATGGTGGCGCCAGACGTTCATATGGTCTGGAGTGAGATCGGCAGGAGGAGAGAGATCCTCTTTAGAGTGCAACGTCTTTACCTAATTTGATATATCTTTATGATCTCGGGATGACATTGTTCTCCGATTCTTTGTGATATTGCTGGAACAAGCTTATTATCCTTGCTTCGGTTGTTGAGGGTACGTCATCTATATCCGGATTAATGACTAAAGTTGATATGATGTAAAAATAGAAGAGAAGTTTTTGGAAATGATATGTAGTTAAAAATATGTGAGTGAATAAATATGTATTAAAGTTGATTGTGATATGTGAGCATGATTGATTGATATTATTTACTTAAATTAATAATATTGGGATGAGTTTGGTTGAATTAAATTTGAATTTGATTTTAGTTTGAAAAATGTAAAAGAATTATCTGATGAGTCATAACCGTTTATATTTTATAGACAATCACGCCCCAAATCATCATTGTTTTTGACTTTTTTGTTCTATTTATCAACCTTTAGTAGAGGCATGACTTCCGCATTTTGTTATACATTTTATAGTCAATCACGCCCCAAATCATCATTGTTTTTTACTTTATTTGTTCTATTTATCAATTTTAAGTAGAGGCATGACTTCTGCATTTTGTTATATAGGAATTGGAATAAAATAAATACAAATTGGATGGTTTTGTCAAAATTCGGGTGGACAAAATGAAGCACATTGTTCGCATGCGTTTATATATATATTTAGATACATAAGAGCTGAAATTGACCAGACAAATGTTATTTTTTTTGGACTAGACTTCGTGGCGTAGGATAGGGAAAGGAGAACTTTGTGCTCCAGATAATGAAATATTAAAAAAATTATTTAATGAACGAGTTTATTTTTGGTATTTGATGGATGTTTATATGGAAAATAAATTAATTAATGTATGTTATAAAGTGGGAAAATTTATTTGGTTAGTTTCTTTCATAGTGGTCAAAGTGATGAAACAACCATTAAGTTAAGCGAGATATACATAAATAAAAATGTGATGTTATCAATTTGATTCAATATACTCGATATAATAAAATTAGTTGATTAGGAAATAACCAAAATATAATTAGAAAAAAAATATCTTAGTCAAATATTACATAACCACATTGCAAATCACCAATAGACTGATTTGCAATATATAAACAAACAAATACATAAAAAATATTATAGCATCAAATTAACCAAAAAAAAATGTGTGAATTACATAGAGTAAATATTTGGTATCACAAAATAAAATAAGAGCATCTCCAATGCTCTAATGTTGTTTTAGGATAAATTTTGACAAATGTCAGAAAATTAAATAGATTGTAAACCATATAGAACAAATATTAAATTCACAACTATTAAATTAAAAAATTATCTCCAGTGCACAATGTAGTCTAATTAAATTATTATCTACTTGCTAAATATTAAAATTTTAATATGAATTAAAAAAATTAATTAAATAATTAAATAGCTTGAAAATGGTAAGAATAATTCTTTCTGTTCTTTCATTGGCTAGTTAGAGTGTAGAGGAGAATGTAGGTAACTTCATTTTTCTCTACATTGTAGACATTAATTATGTCCACATCAGCACAATATTTGTGATCACATTATACATTAAAGGATGAAAAGTTGTGATATTATTAAATGTGTATGTGGAATGCAATTTACCACACTAACAACATTTGAGCATTGAAGATGCTCTAACTATAGTTTTACGGAGACTACTATAATAGCACCAGATTAACCAAAGAACGTGGAGTACTACTATATAGGACTATCTCGTCTTACGGAGAGCGTAATTTTACGTGCCTTTGACTTAATTGATTCGTTGATTCCTTTTTTTTTTTCTTATGATTATTAGTCAATTTTTTGACATTCACAAACTACACAAGCAACACAACAAACAATTGTACATTGGATTGTATAGGTAGGTTTTCTACTCATAATTTTTTCACACGATATAAAATATTCAATAATAATCCACCCAAAAATACATTTTACCATAAGAAAACATAGGCAGAAATTATGCATTATGCATTAATTATCCAATTCCTTCAAAACACATATTTTTTATTCCATAATTAATAAGAGTATTAAAAAAGGCTAACTCACGATTCACACGACTTTATATTCGCTAGGGGAATTAAGCCTAGTTAGTAATTTTATAGTCACATTAAAAAGTCCAACTCATGAAAATTATACAAATGATGTGATGTTGACAGTGAAAGGGCATCCTGCTAATTTAGGCGTGATTGACTGCCTCTTGTGCTCTATTTAATCTCAAACTCGCCTCCGTGTTTTGGTCATCACAACATCAAATACGCAATTCTATATATATAATGAAAATAATGAAGACATCTCCTCTACTTCTAGCGGCAGTCTTGGCCGCCGCCGCAGCCTTTTTCCTGAAAACGGCTGCTTATACATCATCCCCACCTCCCAATCACAAAAATACCTACAAAAACTTTGTCCTTACCCAATGCAACGACAAAAATGTACTATATCCTCACCTCTGTGAACAGACGCTACTTCCCTACGCCAACTCCATACACGGAAACCTCGGGAAACTCGCCCACAAAGCCCTCAACATCTCATTAACCCGCGTTCAGGCCATGACGTCATGCATCTCTCGCCAGAAAAGTCACGACACTAACATCACCGCGGCTTTGGCTGACTGCAACAACACTCTCGCGACTGCACAGTCCTACATAAAGCAATCACTGCAGCAGATGGACTCTCCAGCGCCCCCCAAGCAAGGGGGAATTGTGGGGGAAAATGTGAAAACGTGGGCGAGTGCGGCCCTAACAAACGAAGACACGTGCAAGGACGGCCTCAGCAAATACTCAACCAACACTAGCTCTGCTGCGTGGGCGTGGCAGAACTGCAATTCCAAGTACTTGGTGGAGAACGTGACAAGCAATGCACTCGCCTTTGTTAATAAATACTATTCTACTCCTCCTCGTCATCCTCCTCCTCCTCCTAAGTATTAAATATCATATATATGTAGAAACAAAAACAAACAAAATAAAATGCCACTTTTATGTTTTTTTCATATTTGTTTCTGCACACATAGGTTTTTATTTCGTAATTGGTATGTGTTGTGTTAATGATAGAGTTAGAATTACGTGGAAAAGGTGATGATGTGGCTGAAAAAGGTTGTGGTGGCTATTATAAGGATCGCGATATACTTAATACATCTTTAGTTTTGTTTGTGATTCCAAGTTTTTCAGTTAGTGCCGTTTTTTGTTACATGTCAAGTTTGACACTTTGATGGGGTTGCTAAGTTAATGTTAAATATAATGAACCCAATATAATTCGAAGGAGATTAGGAGATGCGCGTATATAAAAAAGAATGCAAGTCCATATAAATTTGTGAAAGTCAACAATTACGTGGTGTTACCGTTGAGGTTTGCTTGGTGTGTTAGTCCGACGGTTGGGGAAGGACTTTGTTTTTATTCTTGTGTTTGTCGGGTTTTTTTTATATGTTTTTATTGTGTATTTCTCTGTGTTCCC
>BKCP01008293.1:455877-506807 GCA_008636005.1 Striga asiatica
TATTATTCCTTTTGGATCTAAATTCTCTTATTGAGAGTTAGCTATAATTATTATTGTGGGTGCGTGTGAATAAAGTCAAGCTTTTAGAATACAAACTAACAATCTCTAACTTATGTTGAAAGCTCATTTTTTTTTTAAGTATACATCTTGCAATTCTATTCTCAAAGAAATTAAATCGGTCTTATTGCCATACATCAGACTCTCATTCATTCTACGTGTTTATCGCACACTTTCGCCGATAAGCTCTTCGTAAAAGGATCGACAAGGTTGTCCTTTGACGCTATCTTGGCAACCACGTCCTCTCCTCTTTCTACTATATCTCATTTTATTAGGTGGCACTTGCAATTTATGCATTTACTCGCCTTATAGGATCATGGCTTGTCCGAGTTAGTTATTGCACCATTGTTATCACAGTAAATCATAATCCCCACGGATAAACTCAGAACCACTTCCAAGTCTAACAGAAAGTTCTTGAACCAAACTGTTTCTTTCGTTGCATCTAATGTCGCGACGTACTAGAATTCCATGGTGGAGTCTGCCACAAATTTCTGCTTGTCACTCCACCGAATTATGACTCCACCAGACTTTCTCTCGTCCTTGTCGAATTGCAGGTCGAAATTAGCGTAACCCAATGACAGCAGTTGATCTGCCTAGTATGCTAGCATATAATCCATAGTCCTTCTCAGCTACTTGAGTATATGCTTCACCATAGACCAATACCCCTGTCCAGGGTTACACTAATATTTGCTATCCATGACGACGGGCAGCAGAAATCCGACCTCGTACACAACATTACATGCATAAGGCTTCATACAGCCGATGCATAAGGAAGTGCGTTCATGTCCTCTATCTTCTTATACTGTTGGGTGTATACTTTAAAAGCTCGACTTTCAGTTTCTGATAATGCCATTTTGAATGATAACTCGCGTTTTAGTCAAATGCATGTTTGCAGTCAGTTTAGTTATGCAAACATTGTTCCTTTATATTGTAGATAATATGGTGAGGGTCTAAAACAGTAAGATCATATTATCGGTTCCTTGAAAAATATAAATAATGGTTCACAGTCTAAACAGGAATTGAACTCCCTTTCATGAAAGACTGTAGTATGATCTTTGAATTACTTGATCTTAGATTAATTGATTACACTAGTACATCTCAGATGTATTGAAAGGCCCACAGAAGGATAAAATTATTTTATACTAACTAAGTAAATAATTTAGACCTAATTATTTGTTGCATAGTCTTAACCCGCAAGATAATGTACGAGCATATGTAGTCGACACTTACTCATTTGATTTATCAAGGGTGAAACTTATTCTGGTTGGTCGACATACTCGATATTTTAGTAAGTAATGTCGGTTGGATGATGTGCCGTCAATCTTGTTTAGGGTCTCCATATCCCGTGAGACCGGGTTGATGAGTCCTCGAAGTGAGCTCAAGAAGTATCGTTATGTTAAGCCTACAGGCGGATTAAGTTTCAACATAATGATAAAGAATTGAGAAGTACTAGCTTCGGATATAGAAGTTTATTAATTATATCGTCAGTAATTATATTAATTAATGGATGTTAGATATTAAATACGGGGATGTAAAATAGGGCAACAAACCAGAAAATGAATTAATTATAATTCGGAGTTAAATTTGACATTGCAATAATATTTCTTAAATGTAATGATTTATTATTCGAGTATTGAGCGAAGTGGGCTTGGCCTGCAGTTGGGCTCATGCTTGGGGAGCCCATATTTAACACATTCTTATGGTCTCTATTGTAGCCTACAAATACACCAAATTTCAAGCTTCCAAAGATAAGAAAAATCAATCACACGATTGGCTTCTCCCAAGAGAACTGATTGACCACCTTGAGATTTCTTGAGAGTTTGTGAGATTTGAGAGCTTTGTTCGATCACTTCTCCAAGATCGTTCGGAGAAGGTGTTTGGGTAATACAACATAAGATTTTGATGTCTTCTGTCCGTATCCCGTGCAATATATTTGTATCCCAGAAATATATACATTTATCTGCAGTTGTTCGTTCTTCATGAAAATCGAGGATCATGACCACAAAAGACCAACGATCATCATCACGTACCTGTTGTAGTTAGCCGCATCTCAGTCGCGACCCGACGCCTGCCAGCCAGCCAGCCCCGATTGCGACCAGGTCCGTGACCGTGCCCAACAAGTACCCAGCGCGCGTCGCCTGTGCACGTTGTCCCCGAACGTACCCAGCGTGACCCGAGTTCTTCTCGCACGATCTGCGAGCCCCGCACAACCCGTCTCAGAGCTCCAGCGTCCCCGCGCGATGCCTCAGGGTCCCAACATCCTACGCACGACGTCCTAGTACCCCAGTGCCCATGCGCACAGCGCGACCCGCGTACTAAGTGACCTAGGTCCACTACAAGAAATAACACATGTAGTGATGAAAAATCAGTGAGAGTACAAATGTTGTCACTGAAAACATGTCTATTGTGACAATTTTATCTGTTGTCACTATGGTTTGAGAGTGATGAATATTAGTGACAATTTTGGTTATTGTCACTACACATTATCACTAAGAATTTGGCGCCATTTATTTTGCGTTGGCGGAAAAAAAAAATTGTCACAATTGTTACATTAAATAGAGATGATAAATAATATCATGACTAAATTTCAAATAAATAATTTGTTTATTATGTCACTATAATTAGAAATGTTAAGATAGAGGGACAAAAAATTTTATTGTCACAATATTTCATCACTAAAAATTTATTGTCAATTTTTTTGGGTTTTATTAATCATCACAATAGTAATGATAATTTTTATGACAATTATTTAATGTCACAAAAGTTTTTGTTAAAAAAAAAACATAATTTTATTATCATCACAATAATAATGATAATTTTTATGACAATTATTTAATGTCACAAAAGTTTTTTGGTGGTTCCGGTGAGGGTCAGGATGAAGAGCTGGCCGCGCTTCTCAAAGGTACACATGTTGGTGGGATTGAAATTGAGAGGAGGTTTTTCTGGATAAGGGTGTTTTGTTAGGACAATATTCATAACATTTATAGTTTTCTTGATATTTCAAATACATTTCTATATTAATAGGTTGAGTATTCTGTGAGTATAATATGTATACAATAATTTTGTTATGTTTACTTTTTCTGCTCAAAAATAGAGCTATATGAGATTAATATTATATTAGATTAGATATTTTTAGATAAGGAAGTTAAAAATTTAATTATTCATTAACCCAAATTGCGAAATGGTTCCTGAACAACTTCCAGCAATCCCCAAGTCTCATGACTCATCATATGTTCCCTCCTTTTCTTTTAATATACTTCATTTAGAGCATCTTCGGTGTTGGATGTTATGGATAAATTAATTTTGCTATGTATCAATTAAATAGAGGTGATGTGAATCCACATTATATAGTTGTTTATTCCACAACTTCTCAAATTCTACGTGTCCCTCAATGCATAATGTAAACAACTCTTAAATATTATGGGCTTTTGATAATTTTTTTACGTTGGGCTTAAATTTTCAATAAACCCAAATTTTGGGCCCCTCTTTTTGTACAAAGACAGATTATTAATCTCCTAAACACCATGTAGAACATAAACAAATTAATAAAAAAAAAATACGGAGAAGCTTTGCGGCTACTCAGTCTTCTAAATTCTAATATCAAGATTGAAGGCTTGGCCTATCTACTCAGATATCTAATTTAAAGATTAAGTTGCGCAGGTAAATTTTTCACCTTCCATTTATTCATTTTTTTCATTTTTTTAATCATACTTCTATATTTTTCTGTGGAGTGTGTATGTTTTGATGTTACATTCATTCTGTAGTATTTATTTATTTGGTTGCCTGTAATATGCATTTGGCTTGTTTATTTGATCAATTATATTTGATTACCACAAGATTAACATAAGTACTTTACTTATATTATATAGATTAATATTGTTGATAATTTCTACGAGGCTTATTTTTTTTTTACAGGTTAACAAAGAATAGATGGCAAATTTTGGTTATGATTCAGACTCCAATAGTTCATCATACAGTGATTGCGAACTTTCGTTGACTAAAAAACTATTAGATGAGCCTATAGGAGATGACACTCTCGATACAGGAACAGATTTGGATTTGATTCAAACATGTCTACTCCATGTCCCTTTAATAGTTTCGACGATGTTGGTCAAAGAAAAAGGTCGTCATGGCGTGATAGAAAACAACATGATGTAATTGTCAAAGACTATTTTAGTGGCGAAAATTCGAAATACACTCCTGACCAATTTCGCTGTCGTTTTCGAATGACCATTGAATTGTTCGAATGTATTTCAAAAGCAATTCAAAGTTATGACAGTTATTTCACACTAAAGTTTGATGCCGTAGGGAAGCCTGGATTAACTCCTTTACAAAAAATGCTTGCATCAATACGAATGTTGGCATATGGTTGTTCAGCAGATTCTCTTGATGAGTATATTCAGGAAACCACTGCGATTGAGAGCTTGAAAAAATTTTGTGATGCTATAATTGGTATCTTTGGATAAAAGGTATTTAAGAAAACCGAACGAAAAAGATATTGCGGGGTTGTTGGAAGAGGGAGAGAGACGTGGATTTCCAGGGATGCTTGGTAGTTTGGATTGCATGCATTGGCATTGGAAAAATGTCCAACGGCTTGGCACGGAACACATACTAATGGTTTTAAAGAGTTCCGACTCTTATTTTAGAGATTGTTGCTTCACAAAATTTATGGGTTTGGCATGTATTTTTCGGAATGGCCGGTACTAATAATGATATTAATGTCTTAGAAGGGTCTCCATTGTTTGATGATCTTATTAACGAAAAAGCTCCAACATGTGACTTCGTAGTGAATGGTCATCATTACAATATGGGGTATTACTTATCAGATGGAATATACCCACAATATGCAACTTTAATTCAAACCATCTCTAGTCCATCTTCAATGAAGGAGAAGTTATTTGCCAAGTGGCAAGAAGCTGCACGAAAGGATGTGGAACGAGCATTTGGTGTTTTGCAAAGTCGATGGCATATTGTTAAAGGGCCAGCACCTATGTGGAATGCTCAAGATTTGGAGAAAATTATGAAGACATGCATCATATTACACAACATGATTATTGAAAATGAAACTAACCAAGGCATGAATTCCGAGAGTTGGCAGCCAGAACAAATTAGGCGAAATGAAGTAAATGATAATGTCATTCCAGAGCATGATTTTTCTTATCTCGTGTCAAGAATGATAAGCAGAATGAAGGAGATACAAAACAAAAGAGTACACAGGGAGTTAAAGACTGATCTCATCGACCACTTATGGAACTTACATGGTGGTCAACAAATTGATTAAATTATTATTGCATCTTGAACTTAAAAATATGAGTTTACTTTTGTACTTTTATTTGTTCTATTATTATTATTATATTATTATTATTATTATTATTATTATTATTATTATTATTATTATTGAGAAAATATTATTTCATTGATGGTGGTGTGATAAACTCAAGTGTTAGTTTAATTGTGTGAATGCAAAAACTCTAATTTATTCTGAGCAAGACATGTATATGTTATTAACACTCTCATCTGTGAATCATCTGATGTATTATCTTAATACTTTGACCTGAAGAATTATAATAAACTAAGACCATCAAACTATCATGGGGCTGATGTATGTATACTTGGTTCTTCATGTTTTTGAGAGAGCATTGGTCAAATCTTCTCTGGACAGCTCGAGACAGTTGAGCTCCTCCTTTTTTCGGGTTAAGTTTTTCAAAGAAGAAACTAATCTCGATCTTGCTAGAGCTCGAAATAAGTGATTGAAGAATAAAAGTTCACTAGAGAGTGCTTTCGAGCTGATGGTTTCTTGCAAGCCAAGTCTTTTCTTTTCTGAAGATTGGTCAATGAGAAATATACAAATTTTAATGCTCCTGCTTTTTCACCTGGACACTTTTCTCCTCGTTAATTTTTTTCTGAATTCATGCGATCCTCGACTATTGCTCGCTCGAGCGAGCTGAACTTGGTTAATGTTTGTATGGATCAAGTAAGCTTTTCTTGTGCTTCAACAATTTTTTTTCTTAAGAATATATTCCATTCAATAAATCTATAGTAGAAGCTATAATAGAAAGAGTCAAAGAGCTAGTTACATGATTTTTAATAAATTTGTCACGTTGGGCAAATTTTAATGTGCTCAGTGTCTCAACAATAAGATTGAGAACATCATGTTTACTATTTAAGTTACATTAAATTAATGGACATGAAAAGCTGGAATTAATATATATGTGTGTGTTTGTGTGTGGGTGTGTGTCTCTGTGTGTATATATTTGGGAAATAAAATAGGCAATGATAAGACTACAAAATTTGAGCTGACTAGCACATACAAATATGGAGCATATTAAGCACTCGGTGAGCAAAAATCAACCACTCTCACATATATTTCTAGTATCTAGACTGATTTCATCATTCATGAACAAAGCATTGGCATTTACATGATGATAGCCTTCATGTGATGACGCATGAAATGCCTTTGTCATCTGATATTTGACACTTCATGAACAAAATGCACCACAGGACATCTTGTTAAATCAGACTGACATACATAAAAATAAAAGAACTAAAACAATTTTTAAGGAAAATAACAACATTTAGTTCAACATGGTAATCTTGCACAACTCTAATATCAGGCCAAGTCTTCTATTCAAGCCTCAAAATCCTGAATATAAGAAAAAGATAAATTATTTATCAATATATTTTTTTACTTAAAATTTAATAAAAAAAACACATAGTAATATACCTGTGAGTTTGCCATATCAGTTTCAAATATATCATATTTTTCCCATTCTTTAAAACTCTTTGCTTGCATGACTTCATATGCAGTTCTAGCTACAGGTGTTAGCTTACTCAAGTCTTGGTTCATTATCCGTTTTTTGCCGTTTTCTCCTTTGTTCCTTCATCTTCATTTCCATCTCCCTATTTAGTGCTTGCCTTTTCAACTCGATATTTTCTTCTTCATTTTGCTTTCTCATCTCCAAACTTTTTTCATTAATACTAATCTGCTTTGCCAAAATGGACTGCAACTTGTTTAATGCATCCACCACACCTTTTTCATCATGCAATTTTCTCTTCTTTTCTTTACTATTTTTTCTTCCTGTTGGTCGTCCCACACCATCACAGTTATTACCTTCAGGCGTTATGTTCTCATCTAAGATATTCAGCAAAGACTATCTTCTCCAACTCGCTTTCAACCCTTTCAGAAGGAAGATTGCGACAACCACCAATCCCTTTCGATGATCGAAGCACTTCAGATGTAGGTGACTTGTTTTCTTCATCCGTTTGTCTATCTGGTGCCATGTTCTTATCATGTTTCGGCTGCCATTTCAGATTTTTAATCATTATTTCCCAGCAATGAATCCATTTGAATTTGCTACCTTCTATATCCTCGTACATACCCAACGCCTTGTGAATCTACAAGATAATAAATAAGACATGAAAAATGCAACGATTGGTTACAAGAAAATTTACATATGACGAAAAAATTGAATGTAACATAATATACTTACCAAGTCTTTTGAGTTTGTACCACTCTGAGGATGCCTCTCTAGTTTAGAATAATGTCCTGCAAAGTTGCTTACCGCTGCATGTATTATGGACCAATGACATTGTAAACTATTAGACGATCTAAGATATTTGCATATAGGCCCCATGTTTTCCTTCCATACTTGATGGATACGAACCCACATAGCAGTAGCTTTTTTGTTGTTACCCACAATAGGGTCCAAAGACACATTCAACCATGCGTTCGTCAAAGCTTCTTATTCTACACCCCAATTCTTTTTGCCACTTGATATTTGGACATCTTTAACTCTATTTTTTAATCCTTTTGATGTCGCTTGATTCTGATTGCTGATGTACGTGGTGTTACCACAAATTTTAGAAGTAACCATTGGAGTGCTAGCTGGAGTTCGGTTGCTACCCAATGAAGTATTACCATGAGTCTGAAAACTGGGTGTTGGAGTGTAGATAGGGAAATGAGCATTGCTAACACCGCTTTGATTGAATACCATTGGATTTCTAACTATTGGCGTGTTTAGCAGGCTTTGAAATGTAGGAGTGGCTCCATATTGTAGGTCAACATGAGAAGGATATAATTCATTAGTTGAATTTAAATGGAAACCAGGAGGATGAGATTCTGAGTTGGGATGAACATGTGGATTTGGAAATTGAGATGCCAAGTCATAGTTAGAGTTCTGATCCGAATTTGACATGATATTGGAATCTTGTGGATCCCTGTTCATCTTCACAAACAAGAAAAATTTAGAATAAGTTAAACAAAACAATAATAATGTAATAAAAAAAGTTACATGCAAGTATGATATTAAATAAAAAATTAAACATGATTTCAAATATGTATCCTATATTTCTTTTCTCGCATGTCTGAGGTTCAACCATGCTTCATGTACTAGACTAATATCCTACATTTTTTCGTGCTCCTTATTCTTTTCTCCTTTTCCTCACAATAAAAGTTTTATATGTCTATTCACATCACCTCAGATTCTCTCGACATTAAAAAAAAATAAATCAAAATAATAAACAAAACAGTGCAGAGTGTCCTCTATCAATCATGTGGGTTGTCTAAAAAGGAATTGGGGGTTCTGCTGTGATCTATATGAGCATAGTCATATAATAAAAAAAAATCATACAGTCAGTAATTTGTCCACAGAAAGAAAAATAAAAGAATCAAAACTGAAGACAAAAAGCTTAAGGAAAATAGAATACCAACTGTTTCCTCCAAAAACAAATCCCAGCATGTATGATGAGTTATTTTGTTAAAAAATAAAGAAAAAACAAATTCTAATCTTCCCTAAATAATTCATAATTAATTAGGATGACATTCATACAAAATCTTGATTCCCTATTAGGCTCAACAGAACGGTGACTTAGTCCATCTAAATACATCCATAAAGTGAATACTCCTTCAGTTGTTCATCATACAAATTATATTATAATGGATTCTATATTAGTCTTTAATCATAAGGAACAAATTATCTTTGTTGTTGTCAAATTGAACTTCCAGAACACTATTTACTGTGTTAGGTTGTCAAAAAATATTTTCTTTTCTTTTTACTTTTTCACAATGGTCTATGTAAACTATTTTTTTTTTTGAAGCACTCATCACTAGAGAAGCAGGCATAAACATAAATAATAATAATGAAACACAAATAACTTGAACTTCAGTCTCTGGCTCATGGAAAAGGATGTAATTAGACAAATTACCTCAAAACAATTCAAGAAACCTAGAAAAAAATTCTCAGATCTGGAATGCAAAAATTATCGCCAAGCTCACAGTAATTCAACCAAATTCAATTCAAATCAACCAAATCCTACAGTAATTGAATAATATCAAGAGTGAAAAGGAAAAAAAAAATGCTATTTATTCCAAGAAAATATATATCAAACCTGGCCACATACACGATGAGGACAAAAGTCACTTACCAGATTTGTTTTGTGGTATGCACGAGAAGAGAAATTATTTTTTCTAGTTTCACAATTGGTAGAATTTTGGGTACCCGCCAAATTTTCCCCCCAAAGATTTCCTGCGAATTTGAGAATTGGTTTGCCTCTTGTCCCCAATTTTGCTTAGTCATCCTGTGGAGAAGGCTGTAGATATTCTACATTCTCTATCACAGTGTGGAGATTAATTGTGGCCAACTCAGCACAACATTTATCTTTTATTTTGTCATTGGAAGGCAAAATGTGGACGGCTAGTGAATTATTGATTACATGGCATATTTTTCACCACAACAACATACCACATTGGAGATGCTCTAAGAAAGAAATAAACTGAAACTACCAATTTTCATCTGGGATTAACCATGTCCTCTGTTTCTACTACACCCCCTACTTCACCCTCCTCCTCGCAATCCCATGCCTACACGCAGGCAGATTTGTATCTCTTCAAGTAAGAATTTTATTTAACTCCAAATTCAAAGTATATCATCATGTATATTTTTCATGTTCCATGATATGTTAGATATGTTATGGTTCCTCTTTCTTTTTGTTTTGTTGTTTCTATTCCACTTGAAAGAAAGAAAAATGGATATCAAACCAAACTAGTGCTAATCTATATGGAATTCTTATAATCTATTTCTTAATTGTTTAGTTTTTTAGCATTTAAAGCTTTTATATTGCCTGCCTAAATGAGTTTTTAAATGAAAGTCTACTAACAATTAAAGTACCAAAATATTGAACAATGTATATATTTGTTCTTTCTTCTCATAAATGGTAGTGTCCGTATATTAGGTAAAGAAGTGGCCAATGCAGACCAACTCATACCTAAAGTTACCACTGAAAATGCACAAGTTTGTCCTCAAGATTAAGTTGCTGCAGAGCAACCAGAGAACATAACTGGTAACCATATTAGTCCTTTCCTATATAATGATTTGCTTTTTTCATACATAAATATTTAAAGAATGTCCATGCAATTTATGTTATTATTTTTTTTTTAGAAAAAAAGTTGTACTATAGTTTTCAACTTATAAATGTTAAAAATTCTTACAGAAGCCATATAAAACGAAACGTCGATGGAGTACAACTGGTGCTTCTGTTGAAAAGGAAAGGCGCAAAACTACTAGTGGAAAGTTGGACATAATCATCCATCCCATTCAGAACTGAATAGTTGGTGATAATGCCAGACACTTCAAGACAGAGGCTACTACTGTTATTAAGCAACATGCACCACTTAAATATGCTCGTTGGAAAGAAATTCCAGTGGATATTAAAATGAAGATGTGGATAGCAACGAAGGTATCTATGGCATGATGTACATAATCGATCACTTATACTTCTAACAACATGACATACCTGTTATAAAGTAGAGAAATGTTGAGAACAACAATGCATGTGTACTTGTTAATTAAATGTTTCTTCTTTGCAGCAAAAGTTTAATCTTGTCGACGATATTCAAGTAAAGAACGTGGTCTTTGAACAAATGAATCTTCAGTATAGGATTTATCGACACAAATTGCATATATATTACACCAAGCATAGGGATCGGGAGAATATTTTGGGAAAACCTCCAGGTTCAGTAAGTCCAAGTTATTGGCTAATCTTGGTAAAATTTTTTGAGGCGAATGATGCATTCAAGGTAAAGAAGTTAAAGAGATATTTCATTGGTCTCGACTTGTTTAGATTTTAAATATTCTCCGTATGAACATATTTTTGCACTATCCAAATATCTTCATTTTAATGTAAGATGTCAGATTTTTTTCAAAAGAAGAAAGAAAAACAAACTGAAAAGGAGATTAAAATATTACAGTAAAATAGCATTGCTAACTTTATATTGAATGATTTTTTACTTTTTTTTTTTAATTTTACTTTAATTGTAGAATACTAGTGCCAGGAACAAGCAAAATAGGATGAAGTTGAAGATGGCTCATACATGCGGAACAAAATCTATTGCACAATATTTCTATGAAGAGGTAATGATTTATAATGTTCCCTTAGTTAAACTAAAGTGTACAAAAAAATGGAAATATATATGGATCATTTTATTTATTCGTCATCTTTGCAAAATGTATTTTTTAGCTCCATGATATAAAATTATAAGTCATTCACTCACATGAACCTGAACTTGACTTTTAATTGGCTAATTAAGTAAAAATGACATTATGTTATATTTTCACCTCACCAACTTCATATCATACTTTCATTTGTTTCGTGCAGTTGGAAAATACTTAGTGGTAATTCTTTTGTCTAGGTACTTACTTACTGTTCAACATGTTTGGAAAATACTTAGTGGCAATCCTTTTGTATAGGTACTTACTGTTCAAGATGTTTTTATTCTTCTGTGGTTGATTATTCATATTTTCATCAAGTGATCAATTGAATTTCTAGGGATAATGATGTTATTTTTTGTAAAATTTTATCTCTTCATATTCATGTTAGCCATTTATAATGTCAACTGAAAAAACACTATGACACTAACATTTTAATGAGAAATGATATATATTTCATGTTTATTTTCCAATCCTAACAAGCTATTTTTATTTTTGGGTAGCGTGACCCTGAAACTAATGAAGAACTCTCAAGAACATCTGCTTGGAGAAAAACTAGATACAGTAACAAGAAAAAAGAGTGGGTGGACAAAACTTTACGAGAAGTTTATGTGAGTTTCTCATATATATTTGCAAATTACTTTTGTTTAAAGTATAAAATCTAATACAAAATTAAATGTTTTAGGAGGAGATAATTCGCCTACAAAGTGAAGTAAATGAAGATGGTCACGATATCACCAATGAGGATGAAGCTTTCATTAAAGTATTTGGGCAAGAGAAACCTAATGGGCTGCGTGGTTGTAGATACGGCTTAAAACCCCCTTCAAAAAGAGGATATGGAATCAAAGAGGAGCTGAGAAAAGAAAATGAAGAACTAGAGAAGTAAAGTGAAGAGATGGCTTTACGGTTTACGGTTGAAGTCCTTAGAAACTCAACTAAGTAATCAAGAAATTCACATACAAGCTCAAGTTTCAACTCAAGTGCAAGATATTCTTAACTCTCAGCTTCTCATCATGCTTCAAAATCTCAGTCAGACAAGTCAGCTTCCATCATCTTAATGTGAGTTTACAAGTATATGTTTATATGTTCTAGTTATTTTATTGGTGTTGATTGTTATTGTCCACTACATGACAACTTACAACCTTTTATGCTGATATTTATCTATACGAGAATCTGTAATGTGATTGTACCCACATATATTATGTCATGTTGTGTGATTTTACCCATATTTTACCAATATATTGTGCATATGGTGCATTGAGTTGTGTGGTATTGGGAAAGTTTGGAATATTATGTAGCAATGGNGTGTGTGTGTGTGTGTTGGGAGGAAAACGTAATCTGCTTTATCTATTCAACCTTTTGCTGGATTATAAAATTCAGTTATAGGATGGATAATTATTTGGTTTTGGTGATACTGCTTGCTCTAAATGCATCCTACCATTGCATAATCTAAATGCATCCTACAATGTTCAATTGCAACATAAATGCATCCTACCATTTTCACTTGCATAATCTGAATGCATCCTATAATGTTCAATTGCATTATCTGTGCAACAACACATTTAAAAATTTTAAACGACAACATTAATTAAATTTAAGTTATAAAATTATTTTATTATGCTAGCTACGTGTAGGTAAAGTTCATGCTTTCAAAGTTTGGCAAAATTTGTTTATCATTTATATTTTACAAAACAAAGAATTTATTCTCAATTCATAATCTCAGTTGGATGCAAATTCACATTTTACTCTTAATTCCCAATGCATTTTGTTTTTGAAAATTTGATCCTGGTTACTTCTTAGGACATATTAGTACTATGAAGCAATTAAATAATAAATTTGAAAAAAGAATATTGTTTCTAATTTGTGTTTGAAATATTGCAGTTGTGAAGACCATTCATTTTGAAGAAGTTCATTCCTAATGAAGATCATGTTTGGCTTATGTTTGCCTTAAGTACGAAGATCATGTTTGGCTTATGTTTGTTCTTTTACTTAGTTTTCAATTATTCGACTTTTACTTGTGTGTTGAAAATTTGTTCTAGTCTCCAAACTTTATTTATGTTAGAAATTTATTTTTTCTTGCATTGGGATAATTACGTAAATATATTGCCTTTTAGTTGTCGATTTATTATGCATTTGAATTTTTTGATATATATATAATATATGAACATATATACCACATATATAAAGTAAGAGAATGAAAAAAACGTGCTGATTAAAAAAAATAAAAAAAATAAGACGTATTAATATTGTCACAACTGTGCATTTTTGTATGATACTAATTAAAAAATGCTTATAATAATCATCTATTGTGATGACAAATAGAAAGATTTAGCCACAATCACTATTTTAAGACTAAAATATATTTTCAAGTGAAAAAAACTATTCGTAACTAAATAAGAATTATATGTCATTATATTATTACATTCTAGTGACAATAATTTCATGTGATTACAATTTGAAGTTTAGTGATAATTATGTTTGTCACTAAAGCTTCAAATTATAGTGGCATCAATGCTTGATGACTAGAACATGAAGTTGTAGTGACATGTTTGTGCATCACTAAAGTATCAAGTAATTGTGACAACAAATATGCATGACTATATCAATGAGATTTTGTGACAAAGGTTGTCCGTGACTAAGGAAGGTGTATTCAATTTCAACTTTTAAAGACTTTTTAAAACTTTCAGAATTCTGGTGTATTCAATCAGAACTTTTAGAGACTTCTGAAAAGTTTACACGTATTCAGTTGAGACTTTTAAAGACTTTTAAAAAGTCTTTCAAAGTCTCAAGGTATTCAATTAAAACTTTATGTGAGTCTCTATAAGTCACCATGTATTCAAAATATGAAGACTTTATGAGACTTTTTAAATTGTGAGACTTTTAGAGACTTTTCTAATAAAATTACAAAGAGAAAGTCCCAATGAAATCTCATCAATATTGGTGAGATTTTGCTGGACTTATGTAACTCTATTCACGCTCTTTTTTTTTTCTTTCTAACACGACTTTGTATCTCATATCACTTTCATGCTCTATTATTTTACTCATTTATTTTGATACCTTGTATAATATTTATTTTCATTACGTATATTTAACATGATCTTTATTTTATATATTTTTATTATGGTTATTTTATGTATGTATACCTTTATTCTTTCATTTTGTTATCTTGTGAATTTGATTTTTCAAAGGTTAAATGCTTCCATAGTTTACACTTGCAAATATTTTATTTGTTCTCTCTTTTTATTTCTCAATGTTTATATTTTAATATTAGTAAAATTATTTTATTTTCTAATACTTTATTTGTTGATATTGAATTATTTTGAATATTATTGATAACTTTATAAAATACAATTATTGTTTTTCGACAATATTTGTATCTTCCATAGTTACACTCGTAGTTATCCTAAATAATTTGTTAGTGAATAACTCATTTCGCATAACAATGAGTTTCATAAATTTTTAGAGGATTAATATATACAACATTTTTTTGCATTTATTCTTCTTGATATTAGTTATTATGTTACGTTTATTAATGTTCCATTCAAACATAATATTATAACTACAAGTATATAAAAGTCCCGATAAGTTTTAAAAAGTCCATTATGAAAGTCTTAAAAAGTCACAAATGAGAACTATCTGAAAGTCCCAACAAGTCCACCAAAGTCATAAAAGTTTCACAAAGTCCACAAAAGTCACCAAATTTTAAAAGTTTTAAAAAGTCATTAAGAATCTCAATTGAATACAACACCCTAAATCATGGATTACTAGTGATAAAAATTTTATGTCACGAAAAGCCTATGGTTAGTGATAATTACAAACAATGGTCACTAAAACTATAAGTGACACTACCTATAATGACAACTAGTGACGAACACTTCTTTTGTCAGTAACTCATAAATTGCTAAGTTTCTTATGAGTTGAGGTATACCGCTTTCTTAGAACAATCATGTTTGACTTGTTTGATAGAAAACTCGATTAGTTGTTTGACTTTAGGTTATTTAAATATACAAGTGACTCGAGTCAAGTTGAATCAAACTATGTTAATAGAATTATAACTTAATATTTTTAGCCCAGTTTAGCCCGAATTTTAAAAACTATCGGCCATCTTCTTCGTCGGGGCCTCCTCTCCACCGGTAATCCGCCCCTCACTGCTACAGTTCGACTCTTGGGTAATAAGCGCGTCCCCTTGTGGGACAAATTTCCCTACTTCTGTGGCGCTTCTCCTGCTACCGATCGGCTGTGGCGGTTGTTCGAGACAGTTGGCTCGCGGGAGCTGGTGCCGAGGCAGGCTCCGGTTGCAATGCGGCGGCGGCTAGAAACGACAAGTTTTTAGCTCCGACCTTTGTTCCTCTTCTCATCCTGGTGCTGGGCGTGAAAAGGCTCTCCGGTGGCGGTTCTTGGCGAGGATCGAGCCGGTTTGCGGCCGTCGGGGTGGGCTGGGGGTGGAGTTAATCGCGGGTCTACGGGTGTTGTACCGGTGGTGGCCACTCAGTAGGTCATCCGGCTTGTCTTTTTGGCTTCTTTGTCGGGTGGTCGCTTGGGTCAAGAATCGAGTGGTGCGGGTTCGGATGCATTCGGTTGGTGGGAAGGGTCATTGTCTCCTAGTTAGTGTTTGTCTATTTTGTGTTTTTTGTATGTTGTAGATTTTTTGTTTTTGTGTTTTTCTCTTGTTGGGAGCATGTTTCTCCTGTTGGGAGTGTGTATTCTCCACTAGTGGGAGCGCGTTTTCTCCGCTTGTGGGAGCTGTAGTTTGTTTTGTGGGTGTGTTGTTCTGTGATTCTAGTGCAGGCTTTAGGCGACCTCTAGGTCTGTCATCTCACTAGACTCGGCTTTATAGTTGTTTCTCTTAGTTGTTTGGCTGTTTCTAGATGTAATTATGTGCTTTTATATATATAGTTTCTGTCATTTCGAAAAAAAAAATATATATATATGTCTAATAAGCCCTTGCCATTGTAATTATACAAAAGAACCAGAATATAAGGAAAAAAATATAAAAGAATTGTTTTTTTTTTTTCGAAACGATAGATTTTTTAGCAATAAAAAACACAAACATACAAGCTAAAACCCAACCATATGGTCGACTACAATAGCCACACGACCGAAGGAAGCAGCTACACCACTGAATCTGGTAGGGAGAACTACCGAAAGGTAGCATAGAATCTACCTACCACAACACACAGTAAACGGCCCCAAAAGGAGAATAAAAAACAAAAGCTCCCACCAAGAGAATACACTTAACACACTCCCAACGGGGGAGAAAGAAAAGAAAACACAGCATACACACAAAAACAATACCCAACACCTAAAACAAAACCAACTATACCACACATCCGCAGCCGACAACCAAACCAAGCCAATCAGCGAAGACGCCAACGGACATCCATCCAAACGAACAAAGCTAAGGTCCAGGAATCTAAACTAGAAACTGCCAAATACAACGCCTAACTAGGTCGGACACCATTAGACCCAATCCACACCCCGACGGATATCCGAGACCTACACCCAGAGACCCACACCACAAACCACCTCAAATAACCGAACAACCAGGCCCAAACTCTAGAAACCCAGCCCACGGCCCAAGCTTGCCGGCCCAACACCTCCGCCTAGCACAGAGACAGAAGGGACACAAGGTAGATGGCGGAACCCTCCACCCCGGAGCCCCAAGAGAAAAAACGGCACAACGGCCCACCCCGAAGAAGTCCTAGAGGCTCGCCCAACGATGCAAAAGACACCAGCAAAAACGGTCGCCCTCCTCGCCAATCTAGCAGCCAGAGAAACAACGAGACCTAAACTGGAATCGGGTACCCCTTTGCTGGCGAAAACCCCACCTCTAAGCGGCAACTCTGAGAAACGAGCAATGAGTCACAAGAACGCTCCATTGACAAACCTCGGACGGTCGACTGGGAACCACCTGAAACGCCCAACAGAACATCCTCCCGAGAGCACACCCCAAAACAACCCCCAACACCAAACCGGATGAGGGAAGCCAATTACCAACACCAATCGACCATCTCATCATCGAACCTACCGCCCCAACACCAGGAAAATGAGTAGATCCAGGGGAGAAAGAGGCGATGGACCCAGATGATGAATAATCGCGTGTCCCGACTCATGACTTGCCTCGGACTTGGCGTGAGCTTTGATCCTCGGACGTGGTGCGGACGACTCAGAGGTTAAACTTCTTATCTTCTCGCGATAGGTGAGAAAGCTCGGACGTTTGTCCTTGCCAAACTCGTCTTGCTCGAACAATGCGATGCACGCCCTTTTCGAGACAAGGGTTTTACGCTAAAATTCAAGAGAAATCTAACGCAAGATTTGAACACGAAGTTCGGATATTTTATTAATAATTCGATGATCCAAAATAACAAGAGCATGCTCTTTTATATAGGCTTCAAATAAATCTACTCCTAATCAATCTAACTTTCCTAATAAAGCAATAAATAATTAAAGTCTTAAACAATCTAGATATCATAAGCAATAAGGAAACTAAATATCTAAAGAAGTCCTAAAGGATCTAGTCTTGTGTGCCAAGCAAAGGAACCCTAGCCGCCTCAGTCTCTTCACCGCGTGCCTTGCCGCATTCCTCGAGGACTAGGGTTTCGATCCTCGCGCGTGCAATCCCTCCACGCAGCATCATCGCGCGGTCCGGCTCGGCGTGGCTCTCGCGCGCATTGTCGCACCAGCCCGCGTGCTCGCACGTGTTGCGCTCGGTTGCAGTCTCCTCCCGCGTGCTTCTCTCGCCCGCGTCGTCTCGCGCGCCATCCGTGGCGCCTATCGCATTGGCCTCCGCAGTTCGTTGAGCCAGCCGTTTGCGAGTGTGATAAGCCCAACTAGCGGCGTTCTTCAGGCGCCTAGCCATTTCCTCATCATTCTCGTCCCCTTCAAGTGTTTCCTTGTCCTGAAGGACGAGAGATGGAAACCTTTCGTGCATCGCGTCCAAGTCCTCCCAAGTCGCCTCTTCCTCGGGCGTATCGTCCCAATCAACTAGTACCTCCCTACGAAAACGCTCAGCTTTCTTCACTTCTCGGTAGCTAAGTGCGCGGCTTGGTCTAGCGACGGTTTGCCCATCGGGTGCGGTTGCCGGCAACCGATTGCTCAGCTTGTTCGCGTCGCCCAAGCTTCGCTTTAGTTGCGACACATGAATTACCGGATGGATTTGTGATTCCTCCGGCAACTCGAGCCAATAAGCAACCTTGCCAATCCTTTGGAGCACTTGGTAAGGCCCGTAGAATCGCATCCCGAGTTTGGACGCGGTTCGTTGCGCGACCGTGCGCTGCCTAAAGGGCCGAAGCTTTCGATAGACCCAGTCACCCGGCTCAAAGCTTTCCTCGCGACGCTTCTTATCGTGGAACGTCTTCATGCAATTTATGGACCCTTGGAGATTTTTCTTTAGTTTGCGCAGCATTATGTCGCGCTCCATGAGCTCCCGCTCGACCTCGTCATTCACGGATTCCCCCATCGTATAATTCACGAGTGTAGGCGGCCTCCATCCATAAACTAGCTCGAAAGGTGTGGCTTTGGTCGAGCTGTGATACGTCTTGTTGTACCAATATTCGGCCCATGGTAAAAAGTCTTCCCACTTATTGGGAAATTGATGGACGCCACACCTTAGGTATTGCTCTAACGTTCGGTTGGTCACCTCAGTTTGTCTGTCGGTTTTTGGATGGTAGGCCGAGCTCATGGCTAGCTCCGTGCCTTGCATTTTGAAGAACTCCGACCAGAAGCTACTCATAAAAATGCGATCTCGATCGGAAACAATCGTGCGAGGGACTCTGTGCAACTTCATCACGTATTCCAAAAATAGTCGTGCAATCGACTTCTCCGTGTACGGGTGTGTTAGGGGGACGAAGTGTGCGTACTTCGTGAGTCGGTCCACCACGACCATAACTCCATTAAACCCATTGGACATGGGCAGTCCTTCAATGAAGTCCATGGTGATGTCTTCCCAAATCCGGTCGGGAACGGGCAGGGGCTGCAGCAATCCCCCAGGTCGGCGCGAGTCCACTTTTACCCGCTGGCACTCATCGCACCGTGCCACATACTCTCGTACTTCACCTTGTTGTCCGAGTCAGTATAAGGTGTTTGCTAGCCTCATCCACGTGCGGTATACGCCTGAATGCCCTTTAAACTTCGAGTCGTGGAGAAGTGCTTGATTATCGCTTCCTTCAAAGTCCCGGCACTTGACACGAACATGCGACCTCGGTATAGGAGAAACCCATCATGATCGTCGTACTCGGCAGCGGCTGCGTCTTTTGCTTCCATCTTGCCGCGTACGTCCCAGCAAAAGGCGTCGTCCTTTTGCGCGCATCTCAAATCATCCCATAGGGCCCAGGTTGGCCCAGATATCGCCTGCAGCTCGGCTACGTCCGTTCATCGCGATAAGACATCGGCAACAGCATTTTGTCGCCACAGACGATACACGATATCAAAGTCAAACCCCATAAGCTTCGAGACGAATTTCTGCTGCTCGGGCGTAACAATCTGCTGCTCCAATAGGTGCTTGAGGGGTTGTTGGTCGGTCACGATTCAGAAATGTCGCCCTAGTAGGTAAGGCCTCTAACATCGCACCACTTCGACTACCGTGAGCATCTCCTTGACATAGACCGACATCCCGAGCTTCATAGTCCGAAGGGCCTTTCTAAGGTACGCTAGTGGCCGCCCCTCTTGAACTAGGACAGCTCCAATCCTAATGTCACTCGCGTTGGTGTGGACCTCGAACAAGACGTCGAACTTCTGCATCGCAAGCACGGGTGTGGTGGTCATGGCACCCTTCAATTTCTCGAATGCGGTTTCACTAGCCTCGGTCCACTTAAACCCTCATTTCTTAGTCATCTCGGTCAAAGGTTTGGCGATGGTCCCGTAGTCCTTCACAAACTTCCGGTAGTACCCGGTCAACCCTAGGAACCCACGCAGTTGCGTTAGGCTCGTAGGCTTAGGCCAATCGACCATGGCCTCGATTTTCCTCGGGTCAACCTTTACGCCCTCGTGCGAGATAAAGTGGTCGAGGTACTCGACCTTTTCTTGTCCAAAGGAGCACTTCGAGGGTTTGATGTGGAACGAGTTTTGGGATAAAATCTCCAAGACCACGCGTAGGTGCTCGAATAGATTAAAATGTCGTCGAAGAATACTAGCACAAATTTGCGTAAGTACTCTTGAAAAATCGAGATCATAGCAAATTGGAAGGTGGAAGGTGCATTGCAAAGTCCAAAGGGCATCGCCAAATACTCGTAGTGCCCTTGGTGCATTCGAAAGGCCGTCTTCAGTATGTCCGACTCCGCCACTCAAATCTGATGGTACCCGGCTCTCAAGTCCAATTTAGAAAAATAGCGCGAGCCTCCCAATTCATCCAACATGTCGTCAATACTAGGTATGGGAAATCGGTCTTTGATAGTAGCGGTGTTCAGGGCTTGGTAATCCGTGCAAAAGCGCCACGTGCCGTCTTTCTTTTTCGCGAGCAACACCGGTGAAGAAAATGGGCTCGTGTTGTGTTGAATCAACCCTGACTCGAGCATCTCGTGCACCTGCTTCTTGATCTCAGTTTTTTGAAAGTGCGGATATCGGTACGGGTGGACATGTACGGCTCGACCCTCTTCGACCAACGGAATACGATGGTCATAAGGCCTCTTTGGAGGCAGCCCCTTGGGTTCGACGAGCACCTCGTCGAACTGCTCTAACAAGTGCCGTATCTCCTTTTCGTGCCGTAGCGAGCCTTCATACCCTTTCGTCTGCCCTTCGACGACCACAGAGAATATTTGGCTCCCACCTTTCCACAATTTTTCAATGCTCTTGAGCCTATTTCTTTGGTACCTTTATCACCGCCTGCCTTCAGAGTCGCACGTCATTTCCCTGCATCGAACTTCATGACTCCTTCCCGATAGTTAGTAGTCACATCCCCGAGTCCTTCTAGCCATTGGACCCCGAGAACATCATCAGGTCCAACGAAAGGTAGCGCATATAGGTCGGCCTTCACCGTCACCCCTTGTAATTAATCGGCACTCCCTTGTACGACTCGCAACAACGTAGGCATTCCCCATTGGCAACCCGTACCTCAAACGGTTCAACCTTGGTCACGGGTAACTTCAATTTCTGCGACAACGTAGTGCTAATGAAGTTATGCGATGACCCGTTGTCTACGAGCACCGTGACGTGCCGATTACAAACCCTTGCGGAGAGGCGCATGGTCCTTGGTCCTCTCGTACCGACTATGGCGTGGACCGAGATTTCTGCCTCATTGTCGTGCGCCTCGGGTTCGTCTTCCTCGGGTTTGTGTTCATCTGTTGCGGGCTCGTCGTCGTCGAAATCGACCACTTGGATCAAGTAGGTTTGTTTGCACCGATGTCCCGGAGTAAACTTCTCCTCGCATTTAAAACACAACCCCTTCTCTCGCCTCCTTCGCATCTCTTCGAAGGACAGGTTCCTCACCTCCGGGGGTCGCGGCCTGAAAGTGTTTGGAGGTCCGCTGCTCGGGCCGCGGTTGGTGCTAGGCGCGCTAGGTATCGCCCGCCGCTGCTCAGTGTAGCGGACGTCGCTACGCCCGGCCCTTCGCATCGCGGCCAGATGATCGTCCTGTCTCCGCGCAACTTCCATAGATTCACGCATCGTCGCTGGCCTTTCCAACCAAACTTCCGTGGCCAGGTCAAACTTCAGTCCTCCTACGAACGCCCCGACAAGCGCTCCCTCGAGCCATCCGCGCACGCGACAGGCGATACGCTCGAACTCCCGTTAGTAGTCTGGAAGGCTCCTGGTCTGCTTGATATGCGCGAGATCATAGTTGTGGTAATCTGACGTGCCAAACCTCGTTATGAGCTCTCTCTCGAAGTTTTCCCAGCTAATTTTCTCTTACCTGCTTTGGTAGGTACTTGAGAGCCACTGCCACCAGACATTAGCCTCGCTATCCAGATAGTAAGCCCTGTACCTTATCCATTCGGCTCGAGCGATCTCAATATTGCACAGCTCGGTGTAACCATGCGTCGGGGTCAGATCCATTGAAGGTAGACAGCACCATCCTCGGTTTCTCGACCCTAAGCCTCTCTACGTTGGTCGAGGCATGAGATCGACGGTCGAAGTCGTCCTCCCTTTCCTCATACTCAGGCCTCTCGCGCTCGTACTCCCGCGATCGAGCCCTTGCTCGACCCCGCGGCGGTGGTTGCCGCACGAGGCATAGCACCTCATCGATCTGCTGGTTCATTGCCTCCATCATGGTTTATTGGGAATTATGGAAGGATCGTTCGATATGCGTGAGGTTATTCGTCATGGACGTGTTGGTGGTTTCTAACCCCTCGCTAAGACTCGTCATCTTAGCCTCCAAATCTCCGAGCTTCTCCTTAGTTTCTTTGGCCATTTTTTTTAAGACTCGAAACTTAAATCAAAAGATGGAACAAAGAACACGCGATTGATACTCTCAATTAAAGCACCAATGATGAATAATCGCGTGTCCCGACTCGTGACTTGCCTCGGACTTGGCGTGAGCTTTGATCCTCGGACGTGGTGCAGACGACTCGAAGGTTAAACTCCTTATCTTCTCGCGATAGGTGAGACAGCTCGGACGTTTGTCCTTGCCAAACTCGTCTTGCTCGAACAATGCGATGCACGCCCTTTTCGAGACAAGGGTTTTACGCTAAAATTCAAGAGAAATCTAACGCAAGATTTGAACACGAAGTTCGGATATTTTATTAATAATTCGATGATACCCTAGCCGCCTTGGTATCTTCACCGCGCGCCTTGTCGCATTCCTCGAGGACTAGGGTCTCGGTCCTCGCGCGTGCAATCCCTCCACGCGGCATCATCGCGCGGTCCGACTCGACGTGGCCCTCGCGAACGTTGTCGCACCCGCCCGCGTGCTCGCACGTGTTGCGCTCGGTTGCGGTCTCCTCGCGCGCACTTCTCTCACCCGCGTTGTCTCGCGCGCCATCAGTGGCGCCTATCGCGTTGGCCTCCGCGGTTCGTTGAGCCAGCCGTTTGCGAGCGTGATAAACCCGACTCGCGACGTTCTTCAGGCGCCTAGCCATTTCCTCATCACCAGACCCCTCTGCTACCACGGCAGCGGGCGAATCCAGCGTCAGCCGACTCGCTGCACAGACGCTAATTCCCTACACAACTCTGCCATAGACGCCCCGAATAGGAACAACGCCGCGCCAAAAAAGGGGGGAAGGTAACTGAACAAGAGTCGCACTGACATCCCCGAGAAGAGTAGCTCCATCCGCGGCGGCCGAAGGTGCCCGACGAATGGGAGGCAGGCGCGACAAGAGGAAGGGTTTTATTTTTTTTTCAATTTGGGGATTTCACGATTTTTTTGCTAATTGTGGTCTATGGAAAAAATATAAAACAATTGTTAAACACATCCATTATCATATCGAACAGTTGGCATTTAAGATATGCCTTACCAACGGGAAGCACCCAACCCAAAGGGCCCCTCACACACTGTGGGACTAGCTTTTTTGCTCACTTTCATGGCTGAGATTGTACTTTATAAAACTCGAAATAGGACAATGGCATATAATTTTATGAAAACCATTTCCACCCAATGAAGTGCCGCCACGTACGTTGGATGGTTCAAGTATTGGAGCACAGCGTATAATTACCCATATCCCAATTTCGTAATTTAATAGCAAAAAGGATAAAGATAAGAAAATAGCACAACCACGTCATCGATCCTGAATTTACTGTTATGAAATGATATGGGCCGCTAGATCGGAACCCATTGGAGAATCCCTGGCCGTAAGATCCATCAAATAAACACCAAATCTAATTTTATTTATTTATTATTATTTTTTGGTAGCATTTCTTGATCCAGCTCTGATCTGCTAACCCTTTTATAGCCCTTTTACCTCTCCCTAAAATTCCCCATCCAATAATTAGGTGGTCTCATTAGCTACTCTCTCACTGAATTTCTTTTGAAATCATTAGCTTCAGCTTTGGTAATGGCGAGTGCAGAATTTGGCGCCCTGGCTCAGTCGTCGCCTCCGTCCACCCTGCCCCAGTATCCGGAGGTACCACCGCAACAACAGCTTCGNTCATTATTTTTTTTCCTAAGGAAATGATATTCAACTTTAAATTTCTTTTCCCTTAGATGATTATGGCAGCAATTAAAGGTCTGAGCGAGAAGATGGGGTCAAATAAATCGTCGATCTCGAAGCATATCGAGGCAACCTATGGCAACCTGCCGCCGGCGCACTCCACGCTGCTCACCCACCACCTCAACCGGATGAGATCCACCGGCCAGCTGCTCTTTGTCAAGAACAACTACCTCATACCCGACCCGAACGCGCCACCGCGCCGCGGCCGCGGCCGTCCCCCGAAGCCCAAAACCCCTCTGCCGCCCGGCAGCGTCCCCCACGCGCCGCGCCCGCGTGGTCGGCCACCGAAATCCGCGCTAGATCCGACATCTCCGCCGCAGCCTCCCAAACCCAAGGCGGCGGGTACGCTATCTGGGAAGAAACGTGGCCGGCCGCCGAAGGCTGCCGCCGGGGGTGGGGCTCCGGTGCGTCCTCCGGCCACCGAAGGTGTACCTCGCGGGCGTGGGAGACCGCCGAAAGTGAAGGCAGCTGCGACTGCGCCTGTGGGGGCTTGATTGAATGATGACAATTAGTATAGGGGCTTTAGTGCTAATTTATTGTTCTTCCTTTTAAAATTTATTTAGTTTAAGGTTATTTGTAGTTGGAGTTTAATTTAGGGTTGGTGGGTGGCAAGCGGATGATTGTTGTAACTTTGCTGTAAATTGAATGGCGACTTGTGAGGCTGAAATGATTATGTGATCCAAAAACTAGAGTTCCTTTTCATATTGTTTTGTTTCCTTACATATTTTTCATTTTTTTTTTTTTCAAACGACAAACAAATATATTACTAAAGAACTCAAAAAGAGTATATAGGCGTTATCAACTGACACCAAAGAACCAGATAACTGGACCTACCCTATTAGACTTCCGGAGGAATTCAAGAGGTACGACTTCAACAAGGAGGCAACCGCAACTCAAAACAAAATTCCACAAAGGTAAAGAAAACTCTATAAAGGAGATAAACCAAACAAGTTGGACTGACACACAAGAAGCATAAAGAAAAAAAAATATACAGCTAATGTACAAATAAACTAGAACCTCCCCTACACCTAACATACTCGATGCCTAACCACCCGGGACCACACACGATCCACATCCACTAGCAAAGATATCCAACAAAACCACAAACCGGAACCTCAAGCCCGAAAATTGCGGCTACTCGTGCCGCCTAGACAGATCTGAAAGAAGAGACTACTCTCGGTTCAGATCTGGACTCCGAAAAACCATCCACGCTTGGGGGAGGAGAGAAAGCCGCCGTGATGACACCAACACGCCTCGCCGGAGTACTCGAAAGAGGGATCGAATTGGACGGCAAGCCACACCAAAGGACCCAAAACATGAACAACAAGACTCTCGGCGGAACAATAGTCGGTACCTCCTCGAGGCTTGGGCCTAAATTCTTGCTTCCGGCGGTCTCCTCCATGGCCGAGGATGGCTAGGTGGCGAAGCAACTCAGACCCAGCGAGGGCGAGAGCTCTCCAACCCAACCTCCCACAAAGCCCAGAGGAGACGGAAATGTCCTCATCCCCGAATAGAGGAGCTCCAATTCCAGTGGCGTGGCGGTGAGCTTGAAGGTGTAGGAGGGACGGCGATGTGGAAGAAGAGGGTTTCTTCGGTGAGATTGGGTTTTTTCCTGAGGAGAGAGAAGAAAGCGTTTGGTCATCTTTGTTAAACAGTGATTTTTTTTTTTTTGGCCATTTTCAATTGTGAAACACAAATTTTAGCCATGTTTTGGCAAAAATATCTTTTTTAGCCATTTTGGCACTTAAAAAGACAACTATGCCTTTACTATCTATTTTTTTAAAGAAAATAAAAAATTGTTAATACCTCTCCAATAGTTCAATATCTCATCCGTGTTTTATTCTTATGAAAAAAAAAAAGATTTCTGTGGGCATGAATAATTTCTTGAACATTGAATGATTTCTAGACCAGAAATCGATTTCTGGTGCTAGAAATCGATTTATGCTATTTCTGTTTTCTGGTCCCAGAAATCGATTTTTGTATTTCTTGACTCATAAATCGATTTCTGGACCAGAAATCGATTTCTAGATATTTTGGTTTCTGGGTCCAGAAATCGAATCCTTAGCTTTCTGGGCCAAGAAATCGATTTCTGGTATTTCTGGACTCAGAAATCAATTTTTTAGAAATCGATTTCTGGGACCAGAAATAGATTTCTGGGATTTCTAGGACCAGAAATAGATTTCTGGACCCAGAAATAGATTTCTGGACCCAGAAATCGATTTCTGGAACCAGAAATCAGAAGATCCAGATATCGATTTTTGGGACCAGAAATCACATTTCTGGGAACAGAAATCTGTTTTTGACTGTTTTTGAATCGTATAAACCATTTTTGTGATTCCAAAAATCGTTTCTGTTCAAATTTTATTTGTTTAATTATAAACATTGATTACTTAATTCTCAAACAATTATTGGGGATTATTTGTCAGTAAAATAGTTTTGCATCTTTGTTTTACAGATGTGTGCATATCGGATTTTGGGATGAGAATGTTTATAAAAATGGACAGGCAGAGATGAACTTTATGCGTTTGGGGAGTGTGTCGTATGAAGACTTTTTAAATAGAGTTAATGACATTGTTGGTGGAGACAAACACACGTGTGAGTATCGATTTCACTTCTTGATAGCGAATGAAAATGGAGAGTTGGAAAAATTGAGAATTTCTTGTGAATCTGACTTGCACAATTTGGCCGAATTGTTCCAAGTACCCGCGAGAGGAGCAAGATCGAGACGGCTCTCAGCCGGTCGGAGTGTCACACATGTATTACCCAGCATAGCCAACTCAAAAGGAGTACTGACAGTTTTGATTTCTGAATCTCATCAAATCCAAAATTGAAAAAGAAAAAAAAAAAGTTTCATTTTTCATACATAAAACTTGATTTTGATATACATAAATAACAATAGTAGATAAAAGTGTGCTAACAGCAGGACTATATTTTGAATTGTCTATAACAACAGATTTTTCATGATAGAGTGTATACAACAAACTATCAGATTAAAATTCAAGACTTTTACGACCATCATGGGTTGTCACCAATTCTGAAATCTGTTTTGACCCACGGGACAAACACGATCTTCCCATCATCAATATCAACATGAGCCAACACCAAAGACTGCATCGAGATGTAAGACAATATAAGTGAATAATTAGCGGATAATATGATAACGACATGAGACATAAATCATCATAATATTTCGCCGTCTCAGGTGACATCACCGTCTCATAAGTGGAATCCTACTGCCTTTTTATCGGCCTTAGCCCTTGCGGACAGAATATATCATGTAACCTCCAGATACCATAATAATCGCAATAATTATAAAGAATAAAACATAGTATAGACTTCCCCACCTTTTGACTTACTGCACTTGCATGAAATGAATGCACGTGCGTCTGCGTGATGGCTTGACTCCTCTTAATCATTTTGATTATTAAGTCTTATTATTAGGGTTTTGATTAACAGACAACAAGTACGGAAAATAAAACAAATACGGGCACATAATGCAAACAAAGTTGGGCAGATAAAAGCACATAAATTAGTCAAATTCAACAAATAAAGCCACATAATTTCTATCTCTTTAGCTTGACTTTCTAGGCTCGGAAAAGTCTCATTTTTCTCTCTTTTCTCTCCAATTTAATCAACAAAACAGGGCTTAAAAAACTGAGCACATACTTTAGCAAATAGGCACAAAATAAGCATATAACTCAGCATATAATTTGCATGTACAAGCCACAGCAAACAAGACAAAACAATAGCACATACACAACACATAAACATGCTTTTTTTTTTCTCTTCTTTTTCTCAAAACCTTCAAGCACACCCTTAGGGCCTCCAAACTGAAATAAACCTCTAAAATTAATGCATAATGCACAATAACAGAAAACAAAGACCAAGCATCAACACAAGCATGCTTTAAAATTCCTTTTCTTTTTCTCATGCTCATCCACAAGTCATAAAGCCTTCAAACTGAAATGTAACTTATGAAATTATACAGTTTCAACAAGCAACAGTCACCAAAAAGATCAGCAATTAACTCCATAAAATGAAGCTAAACACATGGCTTAAAGCTCATCACACATGCATCAAATTTTCTATTTTTCTCATAAAATTTCTAAGGCAACTTAAAGGCTATTAAAACTGAGATTTATCCTCAAATAGATACACATAATAACAACATATACACGCATAAAAGCTCAACCAAATTGTGCAACAATAGGATTCAAATCAACACACATTCAAGCCTCAAATTAACCCTTTTTTTCCTTCTCTTTTTCGTTCAAAATCACAGGTACATTAAAGGTAATTAAGAACTGAACTTAAACTCTTTTAAAACCAAAAAAAACAGCAAATAAATCACATAAAATGCACAACAACATATAAGCCAAAACAAGGTTCAAACACAACTTAAGCATGCTTTTCGTTTCCCTTCTTTCTTAAACCTCAACCAACACATACCAAAAGCCTTATGAACTGAGCATACTTCTCTGAAAATTAATGCATGCATAGCAACTGCATGATAGCCATACCAACATGCCACAGAAAGATCTCACAGCAAAAAGGCAAAAAATACACATTATGCTTTGTTTCTCTCTTTTTTTTTTTCTTTCTCTCACGGTCAAACCACAAATGGAATGAGTATAAACTCTGAAACTAATATATATTAAGCACATAAACAACATGAAATTCGCAGCATAGTCTCAACAAAATCAGGTCACAAAATGAGGACAAACAAAATCACAACACAACATACATACATGCATACATATCTCTTCTTTTCCTCTTCTCTTTTCTCACGTCTCAAAAGCAGCATTTTTTTATGAGGTCATCACCTCTGAAACCATTGCTAAATGAGCATGCTAACCACATTTTATAAGCTCAAAGAAAGGGCAGAAATCCTACTGCCAAACAGCAACTCATATGCATACATGCATGCTTCAAAACCTCCTTCTTTATTCATGCTTCAAATAGCAATTCATTAGGCCATAAAAACTGAGTATACATCTCTAAAAAAACACTCACTTACAGCATATGATAATTTCAATAAAGCTCAGCAACAAGGTATATTCATAAAGCTCATAACAAATCACAAGCACAATTCCATTCTTCTTAATTTTCATCTAAGTCTAAGCATGCCCTTCTTAAGCTTTTAAAACTGAATCAAAAAATTTCTTCCGGCCATAAAATAAGGTAAGGTGGCTCAGCCTTTACCTCCTTTAAGATTTCAGAAAGAAAGGGCAAGGACTCGGGTCTAAGGCTCTGCCTCGGCTGGGTTGAAATGGTGCAAAGGCTTCGCTTTTGGGCGAGTTTGGACTCACTCAAAGCTGCTGCAGGTGGTCCAATTTTCCTTCTCTCGTCTCTCTCTTGCTTCGGGTCGCCGGAAGTGGTGGCTTCTCGAGTGAAGGCTGTCGGCGTGCGAGCTCTTGGCTGTACTGCGTGCGGCGACAAGGCTTGAAGATGGAGGTGCGTATCCTCTGCGGCTCGGCCTCGTTCTAGTCGAACGAGGTGAGTGGCCCAGAGAACTCGCTGTTACGACCGTTGTTCAGCAGGCTCTTGAGCTCCACACGGCGGCTGCCGTCGGAATCGGAGATCTGCCAAAGGCGGAGGAGACGAGCAAATCGGGGCGCTGGCACTCCTTGTCGGGCACGAAGATGAGCTTGGTGGGAGGCTAGGATCTCGCTGGTGGTGTCGTCGAGTTGCACGATCTCGACGCGGTTAGGGTGAGCTGCTCGGACAGTGTATTTTTTAAGATGAATTTTCTGACGGTGAGAATTTTTGAAGATAAGATGAAGATGAATTTTTCAGATCTGAAAATGAAAGTGAATTGAATGGGGCGAAATTGAATTGGGGGAATGAAAAATAGGGTAAAGGTAAAATTGAGTTGAGAGTATTTTAGTATTATCACATGCCTAAATAGCTAAAAAAGATGTTTTTTTAAAAACATGGCCAAAATTTTTGTTTTGTAAATTTATATGGCCATTTAATGGTATTAACACTTTGTTAAATTTTTATGATTTGGTGATCATAGTCGGATTTTGGAGAAATATAGATCAAATTCTTTTAAAACTTTTATTTGTAATTTTATGATTATTTGAAATCTTGGACCGCGAATTTTCATTATATGGTAGGTTTTATTTGAGAAAAAAAATAATTTATCATTTTTTTTATGATTTATTTGAACATTTATATATTTAATGTTGTATTGAGGCAGTAAATTCTAATATTAGCATATTAACGAGATCAATGAGAGTAAAAGATATTTTAAATATTATTTAATGTTGATGAATGAGACACTGATTTTTTTAATATAATAATAAGTGAAAAATTTTAGAGTAATGCTATAGGTACATAATAATATACATAGAGGTGTACATAACACTCACATTGAGTGGGTCTTACCAAAAATAAAAAAAAATTAAGTGGACCCCACTCCATGTGAGTATTATGTACACCTCTATGTACATTTATTATGTACATGTTGCATTTTTCAAAATTTTAATGTTGATAACAAGACTAATTGATGTTTATATGGTAAAGAAATTTATGTACATGACTAATTGATATTATGTACATGTAGCATTTTACAGTGGTTGTGTTTTATTTTTAGTTTTGTTTGGATGGTTTATTGCATTTTAAATGAAAAGTGCGTAGTTTAATTGATTTTTAAAAAAAAAAAAAATTGCGCCGGCCCTTGTTGCTTTTGCTTTGCAAAAAGATGCTCCAGTTGGGAGGGAAGTAAATTTTAGGTGTAAGAGAGTTCAGGTGCGTGAGCTAGAAAATATATAATAATAAAAGTAAGAGATAAAGTTTTGAAAAATGAATAAAAAAAGTTGATATAAGGCGTTTGGCGGTCGAATTTTGGTTTTAAAAGCTGTAGCACGCAAGAAAGGTGTCGTAGGACGAATTGATTTTTTCATTTAAACTGTTTGTGAGAAATATGTAAAGTACTCAATAAGTGTTTAAATACAAAAGTTCAAAATTGAAACAAAGAATAAATTAAATCATATTCGGGAAGTATCTCACCACCTTTCAAAACTTTTTTTATTAATAGATCAGTTTGCATTCACAATGTATAACTTTGACTTACAAGATAAGAACTCTCTCATAATCTTACTAACACTATAAACGACTCTATCAATTACTTCTCTTGCCACAACGTGAACTTCAAAATAGCTATTTGATCCCTCCTAGTTACAAAACCCTTAATCTCTAAGCAGTCAAAGTTTTTATGAAATTAAAAAACAAAAAGTGTTCTGTTGGGAGATCGACAAGGAGAAAGATTATCCGAAGGAATGACTAGAAAATGTTTGTTGTTACAATGATAGTTGCAGAATGAGCTTGTATGTTAGTATATGTTTTTTTTCGTGTTTAGCTTAGCTTGGCTTGGTCTGAAGAGGAGGTGTCGAGGAGTCACCTTTATACAAGAAATAAGTAAAATGTAATGATGATTGTGTGTCACTTCGATGGCTAAGCAGAGGACGCGTAGTGCCATGCAAGAGTTCATCTTTTGAGGACGGAAAGTGTTTTTTTTAAGGTTTGCAAGAAATGAATAGTTTGGACAGCGAGACAAGACCCTTTGGGCGGTGGTGTCACCATTTTAGCGGCTTTACTAGTTCAGTCTGTCAGAGCGTGTTCATACTCTGTAAAGCGATCGGTTGCAAGATCGACATTTTGCAGTATGTGGCGATCGGGTGATCGGAAAGTTCTTCCTCCCCTTTTTGTTGGGCCGATCATAATGAGGTTATTTGGGGCTTGCTTAGGAGTGATATGTTGCGGCGATAATGGGCCATGCTTCTGTAGTAATCTTATGGGCTTTATGAGGATGCTTTGTAGACATATACAAACAATGTACATTTGAATATGATATAGCTTATAAAGGATTGTATGTTGTGTGTGTTTTTATTGATTATATGTTTTTATATCGAGCGTACGCTTATAAAGGACTGTGTGGGTTTTAAACATGCCACCCATATGGGTGGCACCCTCATCCATTGGATAAGGGACAAGTGCCCCTCGTTTGGTTAAAATAAAAGATGATTTTTCATTTTTTTTTTACAAGTGAGGGGAACTTGTCCCTCATTCAATGGATAAGGGTGCCACCCATATGGGTGGCATGTACAAAACCGATTGTGTGTTGTGTGTATTTATAGTTACGTCATGATGATGTAAATTTGAATATGGAATAGTATATATTTTGTGCCAATAACTATTGTAACGATTGTGTGTTTGTTTAGAGGCTTTTTTTTTTCCAAAACGATAGATATTATAACTTGGGAAAGTGTACAAATCAATGGGAGCCAAGGAGCCCCATACAACCCACGCAAGCAGGAAAGAGAGCAGCACCAACAAGAATGCCTTAAACTAAAGAGGATGAAGGATCCTGCTACCGGCAGAGACAACAATAACTACTGGAGCTTGATTCTTAATCCCCAGCCAGAAACACAAAAGGGTATTGACCACTGATCCAAGATCCTAGTATAGTACCATGCAAAAGAGAAACCAGATCTAAACAACAGACAACAAAAGAAACTAACCAACTAAGACCAAAAGACCAACAAAACAGGAAAACAAAAGAAAATAACCGACTGCAGCTAGATAACCAAAAGACCAACAACCAACTACTGAAGCTAACTAACCACCAAGGCAGATTTGGACCAATCACTCCAAGCAGCAGTGACCACAGAATGCTCACATCTCTAGACATTTTGAACCACAATCTGGTTCCAAGATTTCTAGATTCCCCACAGCAAACAAGCAGTTAATTGCAACATGTCCTTGGAAATTGGAGATTTCTTGATGGTGCACAACTTTGACAACCAAAATTTGAATTTCTGGTTGTCTAGCTCTACAACATCCCAACAGAGAGGATAAAGCTTCCAGATAAGTTTTGATCTTGGGCATCTAAAAAAACTTGCTCTTGGGACTCATGTTCTTCCCCACAAATTTTGCAGATAGGGTTTGCATTGATTCGTTTTGAAGCCAGATTGCTCAGAATAGGATTAAAGTTCCCTACACATCTCCAAAAAATGTCTGATTTTTCCTTTAACTGTGACACTCCAACTCCTTTTTCTCATACTTTTTGCTTCTTCTTGCTCATTGCTCCTTTCAGCAATATCTAGTTTTCCCCACTTGTCATTAACCAGCTCTGAATAGACAAAATCCACTGAGAGGTTGCCATTACTATCATAGTCCCATATCATCTTTTCTTCTTTGGTTAGGTCAAGATCTTTGATAGTTAGTATAGCATCACTTTCAGTTTTTGAGAAGAGGCTCTCCCCAAGCTCTCTGTTCCAACTCCTTCTGAGTCATCTATGAGTTCTTCCACCAAGGTATAACTATTGTCTCTGAGTTACTTTTAAGCAAGCTTGAATCCTGGTAGATTTGGGATGCAAGGGTGATCTCAAATATTGATTGTATTACCTTTTCTGGTTATATACCTCAACCCAGAAAGAAAGGAGCATCTTAATGAATGCCAAGAATTCTACATCCAGGAGCTGTTGAGCTTCTTTAGACGGTGAAGAAGTTATCTTTTGGAAAATACCTTGCTCTCAGCAGTCTGCTTACCAAACGAATAGGTTTAGATAGAATTCTCCAAATTTGCATAGCTATAAGGGCTTGGTTCATCAAGTGAAGATCCTTGAATGCCAACCCTCTTTTGTCTTTGGGCAGAGTTAGAAGTTTCAAAGATCTCCAATTGATGGTCTTCTGGCTTGTGTCCCCTTTACTCCACCAGAACGAGGCAAACTGTTGAGCAATATTTTTATTTGTAGCCTTGGGGACCAAAAAGAAAGATATAGTGTATAAAGGGAGGGCTCCCAGGATGGAAAGCAACAGAACTTCTTTACCTACAAAAGATAGAAACTTTGTTTTCCAGTTTAAGATTTTTTATTTATTTATTTACTTTATTTTCCACAAAAGATAAGGTCTCAGCTTTTGGTTTTACAATTTCCAAGGGAAGTCCTAGGTATCTGGTTGAGGAGTTGGGTTTTACACCAAGAAGAGTATTGTAGATTCAGCTTTGGATTGTCTGGAGGTGTTTTTGCTAAAGTGGATGAAGGATTTGGCTAGGTTAACTCCCTGGCCTGTTATTTTCCTATAATTGTGAAGTATTTCAAGGAGAATTAAGGCTTGGGAGTTGTCAACCTTTGAAAAATGATAGTATCATCTACAAAAATCAGATGAGTGAGGATAGGCCCACATTTATAGATTCTCAACCTTTAATCAAATGAGAGAGGATTTCAAAGATGAAGATAAAAATATTAAGGGGACATGGGGTCCCCTTGTCTAATTCCTCTTAATGGGGTAAAATAATCACTCACTGAACTATTTAAATTAAGAGAGAACGAAGTTGGAACAATACAGACCATGATCCACTTAACAAAATCAGCATGAAAACCTAGCTTAAAGAGAATGAATCTAATGTTGTCCCACTTAACCATATCAAAAGCCTTGGTTATATCTAATTTAATGGGCATGTAGAGCTTTTGACAACTCCTATGCCTATTCAGAAAGTGCATGACCTCTTGAGTAATAATAATGTTATCAAGAATTTGATTTCCAGAGACAATTGTAGATTGGTTCTCACTAATGCACAGATGGAGACAACTTTTAAGTTTTTTAGCTAAAATTTTAGAGATTATTTTATAGATGACACCACAAAGACTTATTGGCCTAAAATGAGAAACTAATTCAGGGTTTTGGAGCTTAGGAATCAAAGTTATGAAGGTGTGATTTAGACTTTTAAGAACTTGACCAGACTCAAAAAAACTAAGCAAATGTCTAGACCAACAAAAGACCAGAAAAAAAACAAAAAAAATAAAACAAAACAAAGGTCATGCCATCTATACCTAGAGCTTTGCTTGCATTGATGTTGAATAGAGACTCCTTGATATCCTCTACCTCAATTTTGTACACTAATTCTCTTTTCAGTATCTTAGAGATTGTAGGATTGCTATCTTGCAGGAGAATAGAACAGTCACCAACCCCTTCAGAGCTAAAGCGCTTATAATACAAGTCTTCAATGTGAGCAGCTATTTCCTCTTGAGAAGTACAAAGGCTTTCATTCTCTCTTAATAATCTTGTAATTGATTTTTTTGCCATCTCTGGATGGTTTGTGCTTGGAAGTACTTTGTGTTTCTGTCTCCATGCTTGAGCCAATGGATTCTAGCCTTCTGTTCCCAATATTGTTCCTCCAACTTGTTTGCTTCATCAAGCTCCTACTTAACTGTGTCCCAGATTTCCCAATCAATTAGATTGCCTGATTCTCTCATGTTAGCTTGAATTTTGTTGAACTTGTTAATCTTCCAAGTATTATCATATTTGAAGTTCTTGCTCCATTTCAGAAGCTTGGATGTTGAACATAAGGGTACCAGTTTGAACAGAAGCCCAAGCTTGCTCTACAACCTTAGAGACTTCTTGTTTGTGGATCCATCTTTTGTCAAAGAAGAATCTTTTCCTTTTGGTAATCTGATTAGGATTAGAAGAAAGAGAATTCAACCCATGAATAGAGGAACTTCTGAAGATTTTGTGAACAGAAGCTTGAGGGTAGGAATTGAGCCAATCCAGAGACCAAAAAACCCTGCCCAACGTTTCTTCAACAAAACCTTCCCCACTTCTGTTGTTGCCCCAGGTGAAGGGATGACCAACCATTTCCAACTCTTGCATTTCCATCTTGCTGATGAACTCCTTAAACATGGAGAAGCAGAATTCTGACCTTGTTCTTCCACCTTTCTTTTCCCCAGAGTTGGTCAGATCATTCCAGCCTCCCCCAATGAACTAATGATTACCCCATTTTGATTTTTCAGACAACAAAAGTTCCATTGCCCTAATCTCACTCTACAATCTGTTCTAGCATAGATAAAGATTCATATTTGATGATCCCATAATTGAAGTTAAAAATATAAGGAATGCTTCACAATTTACAAAATAATCATTGAGGAATTCCAAATGAGCAGCAAACCTCTACTTTTACCAATAGCCTCACTTAAGCACTAATTACTGCCTACTTTTAAGTTTCTACGAACTGTATGGATACACGTATCTTTTTTCTTAGTTTCTGACAAAAAGGCTAAAATTGAGAGGTGGAGTCTCCAAGACTCCTTCAGCTGGGAGGCTATGGAGGGGACCCCAACCCTCTACAGTTCCAAAACAAGGTTTTCATTGTTGGAGGTGGGGCCATTTGGGGTTGGCCTACCTCACCACACCAGTTTGTAGCTTTTTTTTTAGAATGAGTAAACTCTTGGGGTTCCAATTGCCTTGGGCAAGAATACAAAAGTATTCTTTATGCTCATCTTTGTCCTCAATGGACACTGAGGGTCTTTTCTCTCTGGTTACCATTTCAGTGCCCTTGGAACTCTGAGTCTTTGAAAAATGGGGTTATTTATTTTTCCAGCCTTTACTCTTTGTTTTGATATAAGCATGATCAAGTATGAGGAGTGGTGCTGGCTGAGTAATAGCTTGAGCTTCTTTATCTTTGGAGATTTGTATGTATGTATCCATAGTTAGAATATCTAATTGGTTCTTACTGTTTACAGATTCTGATAGAGTTTTGTTTTGATCATAGGTGTTGGTATTTAGGCTTGGGGAGAGTTGAATTGGATTACAGGTGGAGGTAGAGAGAGAGAAAGAGATAGATAGAGAGAGAGAGAGAGAGTTATCAGATGAGAGTTGAGATATTGATTATCACTTGGTTGCTTATGGCTACTGTTTCTAGTGGTAGGGGTATCTGGATTGGCGTTGGAAGAGATGATGTTTTTAGAGAAATGGTTATCATTGGCCTTCATCCACTCACCATAGTTTCCTTCACTCAGGCTTTCTTGAGCAATGTTGGCTGCTCTCTTTTCACAATTTTTGTCCAAGTAGCTAAGGATTCCACAGTAATAGCACAGAATGGCAAACTTTTCATACTTAAATTCGACAATATTTATCTTGTTTCTAAGTTGCACACTGTTCATGTGTGATTTTACACCATATTTATATAGTATCTAGAGCTTATTCATTGCATTATTGGTGTATAAATTGCATTATTGTGCTTTTATTCTATATCTTGTTGGAAAGGTATTACACGTGCTTGTTTTGTAGATATTTCCACATATTTGTAGAGCTTTTGGCTATTGGAGGCGCATGGTGAGTACCTAAGACCCCCGGGATGATGAAAGATTGATGCACGGATGAAAAAAATGGAAGAAACGAGTGAAATGAGCAAAAATGAGAGTGCAGATTTGTGACACGGTCACCATGCCCGTGTTAGAGGCCCTGTCACATCAACAGACAGATTTCAAAGCCCAGAGACCTGACATGGGCTGCGACACGGACGGTGATACGGGCAGAGTGGCCGTGTCGCGCACGCAGGTTGTTTTCTATATCTTACCTATTTTGAAAAGGATAAGGTTTTTGGACATTATAAAAGGTATATGTACCCTATTTTGAAATGAGAGAACGTGGAACACAAGAGGAGGAGCCCTAGAACATACAAGTGAAGCAATTGGAGGCAAAAAGAAGATCCACTACGAAGGAATCAAGGAGATTGGGAGATCAACGAGATTTCTAGTTTTTCTTTCTTCTTTCTTTTGAACTTTTATTTATCATGTCGATTTTCAATATGTCTATGTATTTGAATTCGAACATGAGTGGCTAGTTTATTTGGTTCTACGACTTGGTAGTAGATTAATATGTTGGGATTTTGGATGAATTATTATAATTAATTATTTTTTTTTTGAACCCTATTCAAATATTTGTTCTTATTTCATGTTTAGCACCTGGCCAATGCTTTTGGATGTTTGACAATATTGTTCATAATTCGAGAGATGAGTTCAATATTAGGTCTTTAATATTTGACACAATTTAATTGCTTGAATCGAGAGATTAGTAGGTTGTTGTGAGGGTATTAGATCTTTTAATCTATTTGGAGTTGAATTGAGTGTGTTGAGTGGAGACGCTAATATATGTTATTTAATCTACGGTTTTATCGATCTCGAGAAGGACGATAAGATAAAATTTTGATCATCTTATAGGATAGATAAAGGAATATTTCATTGTGATTTTTCTGAAGGAACCAAACTATTAATTGAAACCACAGTCTTAGAATCTATCATTCTCATATATTTTCTTACGTGTTTTTCTAGCTAGTTCTTTATTTTTGATTTATTTCCTTTAATTTATTTTCTTAGTTTAGCTAATCCATCTCATATTCGATCGTCTAAATAAAGTTGACACTACATAATCTAGTAATTGATACATTAATTATTTGATCTCGTGGGATACGACCTTGCTTGCCACATACTACGAGCGAGGCCGTACACTTGCGTTCGAGCATTAAATATATAGGCGAACACACACTTGCACATCGAAGCAGGGGCTGGTTCAAATCAATAGTAGCCAGAAGCCTAAACATTTTCCTGCTAGAGCACCTCCCTGAGGGATTTGGATGTGCTTAACTTTTTTTTTAAGATTCTACCTAATTTGAGTCCCACTTCAGCAGAGTTCCAGTGGAGAGGAATTTTCCAAGCTTGAACCAAATATCAAGTTCAAAGAATTCTGGGTGTCCTGAGTAGAGGTCTTCCTTCCAATTTTTCAGCACTATGTATTGGTTCTCAAAGGTCTAATTATTCCATTTTGCAACTTTCTGTTATCAGCTAATTCAGAGAAAACAAACTGGAAGTAATTCGATTCGAACTCTTTAACTACCACATTTTCCTTAGTTTGCCAGATATGCGAAATAGTTCTTTTCAACCCGAGAAGGTGATCGCGCTTAAATCCCTATTATCTTCCCAAATAGACTCCTATTACGTTCATTCGAGCTAACCTTGTTCTATCGCAATACGTTTCGCTTCCTTTCCAAAGAGCTTGAACGCTCCAAGTTTTGATGAGAGTTCTTGCATGAAGACTAAATAGAGAATTAGGTTCGTAGAGGATAAATGTGACTTGCACAACACAACCAAACAGCAAAAAGCACAACGAAGAAAAGCTCTAAAAATGAAAACCCTAAACACAAAAACGAAGAGGCAAAGGAAGAGAAAAACCAACAAAGATCAATCCAACCTAAAGCTGAGACAATGCTGACTTTCGCGAAGAAAATCATCACCTGCAGAGGTGAGAATCGAACTCCCAAGAAGAGAAAATCGAGCCAATAAAATGACACGTTTTAGAAATTTTCATATGATAATAGTGTGTTCTAGAGAGGTTTCTCAAATGATAGTATATATCTTATGCCTATAAAACACCTTGTGTTAGAGAGCTTTTCATCTATAAATGTATAGGAATTTGATTTGTATATTTAGAAATTATATTCATGATATTCATGTACACAATAGCATAAAACCTAACAATCTATGTGTTTTTAGATATATTATTAAGCAACACAATGACACATCCACAATAGAAATAGCTAAACGCCTTATCAACAAAATAAAACCTTCACAAGTACAGAAAAACTATTTTCAACTACCCAAAACAAGTATATGTGATTTCAAGCTCAAAAAACAACCTTCCCGTGGGAGAATAGTAAGTCTGATCACACTCCCAACGTACAACCATTTCAAATATATCAAACTTAAAAAACAATTTAATAAGCCAAAAATTAGTAAATTACATTCTGTATATGTGTATTTTTACCACCATCATATAAGGCCGGTGCTCCCAAAAGGATTGGTCGTTTGTGGGTGAACAGAGGGTTCCACAGGGAAAGCTCCAAACCCAGCATCGCCAAAAGGGTTTTGTGGGCCCATCTGTGGTTGGGCCTGTGGATAAGAAACAGCTGGTTGAAAAGGCCCAAATGGGTTATTAGCCATCTGAACTGAAGAGTTGATAGGGGCAGCAGCACTGTTGGATACCGAAAATGGGTCGTTGACTTCAAACGGGTTAGGAGCTGCTGGTGCTGGTGCAGGTGCTCCGTACAATGGTTGCTGGGATGCTCTATACGCGCCATCTTCATATAAACTTTCAAGCGTAAGCAAGTCCAGTCCGCCAGCCTGGCATTCATTCATACACAATTGTTCAGTTGAAAATAATAACAAAGGAGAAAAAGGCTAATAATGAAATTGGCCCTGCAATATGATCTGACTACGAAAGAGGCCAAGTGTAAAAAGAATCAGGTAATTTAGAAACAAATTTCATAATTTTCTATCCGAATTACACCCGAAACCATTTTTGAACCTAACAGATAATAGCAAAAACTATTTTACATTGCACTTTTAATTTGGACAGTAGCACCGTACCAAGTTTACCTTAGACAAAGTATATATGTCAAAAAAAATATCTTATAATTTATTACACAATAGCAATGTATGACATGGAATTAATACAGAAAAATAAATTAGAAACAATGTGGTTCAGATTGGTTTTTCAATCTAAACCAAAATAATTCGAAAGTCAAAACAAGAAAGAGACCAAAACAGTACTCTTCAAACCCCAAAAAACCAAATCACTTAATACTGTTGATTGTTTGTTCACATAATTGTTTGTTTTTTTATTTGGACCATATTATGTTGGGAAAAATACGCTGAATTTTCCATGAAGTCGGATCTATAAAAGTGAAATAAAAATAAAAATTGGACACACCAAATTGATAACGGAGTTCGGCCAATAATGCCTACGTCTCCGGACTACTGCAGATATTTTATTGGGAAAAAGAAATACACTCGTGTTTACAAAACACTCTCAAACTCACTCACAACTCACAACTCAAATACACACAGAAGCTAAATTTTTATTAGCTCGCTCTCTCTTTCTCTTCTCTTATGTTTTTCTTTTGTGTTTGCTATTTTGTTGTGATGTATATGTTAATGAGAATACCTCTATTTATAGAGGGAGAGAGCAATGTGAACATCGCACTCAATTGTAGGCACCTGCCAAAGAAAGGATGCTACCGTCCATTTTTCCTTCTTTTGCTGTTGAAAGGCTGCTGCCTTTTTTTTCTTTGTTTTGTTGCTGTTCAAAAGGCTGCTGTCAAATAAATGGCCCCGCAGCCATTTTTGACTCAACAATCTCCCACTTGAGGACTGATTTCAATCTGTCCTCACACCTCAATTTCTGCAGTAGTCTTCTCAGGTTTGTTATTCTAACAGGCCAACTGAAATTGAGCACAACTTCAGTTTGTCAATGGTCACCACCTTCGTTAGCATATCTGCTGGGTTCTTGCTTCCTACAATCTTGTTCAAAGTCAACACTTCATCCTTGAGAATGGATCTGATGAAATGATATCGTATGTCAATGTGCTTAGTTCTGGAGTGAAACACTGAGTTCTTTGCCAGATGTATTGCACTCTGACTGTCACTGTGCAAGACACTCTCCTTTTGAGTGAAACCCAACTCTGCTAACAATCCTTGAAGCCATATCAATTCTTTACTGGCTTCTGTCACTGCTACATACTCAGCTTCTGTAGTGGATAGAGCAACAATCTTTTGTATCCGCGACATCCAACTAACAGCTGTAGCTCCGACAGTGAAAACATAGCCGGTGGTACTTCTTCGGTGATCAACTTCACCTCCAAAGTCTGCATCTACGTAGCCTTGTAACTTTAGATCTCCTTTTCTAAAGTACAGACATTTTTCTGTTGTGCCACGTAGATATCTCAAAATCCATTTGACTGCTTCCCAATGAGCTTTTCCTGGTTTTGACATAAACCTGCTCACAACTCCCACCGCATGGCCAATGTCTGGCCTCGTACAGACCATCGCGTACATCAAACTTCCAATGGCTGAAGCATAAGGAATCTTAGCCATGAACTCTTCTTCTTCTTTTGTTTGAGGAGACTGATCCTTGGATAGACGAAAATGGTTGGCCAAAGGTGTACTGACTGGCTTAGCCTTGTCCATGTTAAATCTCTGCAAAACACGGTTGATGTACTCTGCCTGAGATAACTGCAAAACTCCTTTTTGCTTATCTCTCGTGATTTGCATTCCAAGAATCTTCTTTGCTGGACCTAAGTCCTTCATGTCAAATTCTTTTGACAACTGCATCTTTAATTTTCTGATGTCTTTCATATCTGATCCTGCTACTAACATGTCATCGACATAAAGTAGCAAGATGATATAGCTGGACTCATACTTCTTAAAGAAGCAACAGTGATCGGCATTGCACTTCTGGAAACCTTCCTTGTGCATGAAGCTTTCGAACTTCCTATACCACTGTCTTGGAGCTTGTTTCAGGCCGTACAAGCTCTTCTTCAATTTGCACACCATATCCTTCTTTCCATCTGAAAATCCTTCAGGCTGGTGCATATAGATCTCCTCATCTAGGTCTCCGTGAAGAAATGCAGTCTTCACGTCTAATTGCTCTAGGTAGAGCTCTTCACTAGCCACAATACTTAACACAGTCCTGATAGTATTGAGCTTTACAACTGGAGCAAAGATTTCAGTATAGTCAACTCCTTCTTTCTGCTGAAATCCTTTGACAACCAGTCGGGCTTTGTATCTCCTGGAACCATCATGGTCTTCCTTCACCCGATACACCCATTTGTTGTGAAGTGCTTTCTTTCCCATAGGTAACTTGACTAGTTCCCATGTCTGATTTGAGATCAAGGACTTCATCTCATCTTTCATGGCAAGCTCCCACTTGCTAGCATCTGTGGTTTGACAAGCTTCCATATAACTTTCAGGCTCCCCTCCATCAGTCAGCAGCATGTAGTCCATGTATCTCCTGTTAGGCACATGGGGCCGAGAGGACCTTCTCAATACAGGAGCTGGAGTAAGAGGTTCTGATTGCACATCACTTTCTTCATTTGATTCCTCTGACTGAGGACTCCTCATTATAGGACTGTCTGGGATATCTTCCAGCTCAGCATAAACTGGCCCACTCACTTCTGAGTTGCTGGCACTTGTGTTATGCCGGTCCTTGTACATCACTCTTTCATTAAAGATGACATCTCTGCTGCGGATCATCCTTTTGTTTTCGTCATCCCATAAGCGGTAGCCAAACTCATCTTCACCATAACCAAGGAAAGTACATTTCTTTGATTTTGGATCAAGTTTGTTTCTACCTTGATCACTGATGTGCACATAAGCTACACACCCGAAAACTCTAAGATGTGAGAGTTTTACTTCTTTTCCGCTCCATACCTCTTCTGGTAACTTGTGATCCAGTGGTACCGATGGACTTCGGTTGATCAAGTAAGTTGCTGTGTTGACTGCTTCTGCCCAGAACTGCTTTGGTAGGCCTGACTGCACACGCAAGCTTCTGGCTCTTTCAGTCAACGTTCGATTCATACGCTCAGCTACACCATTGTGTTGAGGCGTACCAGGCACAGTTCTCTCCATTCTGATCCCGTGCTCGTAGCAAAACTTCTTGAATCTGGTGGTTACGTATTCACCACCATTGTCGGATCTGAGCTTCTTGATCTTCAAGCCTGTCTCATTTTCCACCATAGCTTTCCAAATCTTGAAAGCTTCAAATACTTCTGACTTGTGTTTCAGAAAGTAAACCCATACCTTTCTGGAGTGATCATCGATAAAAGTCACGAAGTATTGCTTCCCACCAACGGATGGGACAGTCGTTGGACCCCAAACATCAGAGTGGACGAGCTCAAGCTTCTCCTTCTTTGGGGTTCTTCTACTTGTCTGAAAGCTGACTCTCTTCTGCTTTCCAAGTATACAACCTTCACACATGTCAATTTCTATTGACTGGAGGCCTGGTAATTTTCCTTTTGAGTGAATGATCTTCATCCCTTTTTCACTCATATGCCCAAGTCTTTGGTGCCATAGATTGGGACTTTCATTTGCTGCAACTGCAATCAGATGACATGCTCCTGAGGTCTTGTAAAGAGTACCACTCTTTTTGCCTCGAGCAATTGTCATCGCACCCTTTGAAATCTTCCAATCATCACCATGGAAGATTGTCGTGTAGCCTTCACTGGCTAGCTGGCCCACGGAGATTAAATTCTTCGTCAGGTCGGGAATATGTCTAACATTTTTCAATTCCCATACAGACCCGCTCAGCTTGATTTTTATTGCACCTTTCCCTACAACCTCACATGATTGCTCATTACCAAGGTAAACTTTACCAAGGTTACCAGGAACATAATTTTCGAGTAGTTCCTTCTGTGAGGTAGCATGAAAGGATGCTCCAGAGTCTAACACCCAAGACTCTTCTCTGTTCTCCAAAGAACATACCAGCATATCTCCTCCTGAGGATGAGGCAACATTTGCTTCTTCTTTTGCCTCCTGACCCTTCGGTGCACTCTTGCACTGGTTTTTGTAGTGCCCGGTCTTCCCACAGTTCCAACACTCGATCGACTTCGAGTTTTGGGAACTACGATGATTTCTGGACTTGGATCTTCTTCCTTTTGATTTGTTGTGTCTGCTTTCTTTGGTTGAACTTCTACCTCTGGACTCTGTATGCAATACAGAAGAGGTCGATGGTTCACCCGACTCTCTCCGCCGGACCTCTTCACTGAGAACCAAATTTTGGACATCATCAAATCTCAACTTATTGTTTCCCGATGAGCTGCTCACAGCCGTGACCGTAGCATTCCAGCTTTCTGGCAGGGAAGACAAAAGTATTAAAGCCCGTACTTAATCATCGAACTCGATCTCAACTGAACTCAACTGGGTTGTGACGGTGTTGAGCTCATTGAGATGATGTGCCACCGAAGCACCTTCGGTCATCCGAAGGTTGAACAATCGCCTCATCAAATGAACTTTATTTGAGGCTGATGGTTTCTCGTACATGTTGGAAAGAGCCTTCATGAGGCCTGCTGTCGTCTTTTCTTTTGCAATGTTAAAAGCAACATTACGGGATAACGTCAGCCGGATGGCTCCAAGAGCTTGTCTGTCAAGGAGACTCCATTCATCCTCCTTCATGTCCTTTGGCTTCTTTCCTGTGAGTGGTTGATACATATTCTTTTGGTACAGATAATCCTCGATCTGCATTTTCCAAAAGCCAAAGTCCGCACCGTCGAACTTTTCGATTTTCATTTTTCTTTCGTCTGCAGCCATCACTTCGACTCTGATCTGACTTCTCTGTCAGATCGTTTCTGTAATTTTTGTGAACTACCGTGTTTTAAAACACGTCCGTAGATAAATTGTAGCGCCGACAAAATTGGTACTATTCACGTTTTTCAACGGAATAGTAACACCACACAAAAAATACAGAATTAACAATCTGGCTCTGATACCAGTTGTTGGGAAAAATACGCTGAATTTTCCATGAAGTCGGATCTATAAAAATGAAATAAAAATAAAAATTGGACACACCAAATTGATAACGGAGTTCGGCCAATAATGCCTACGTCTCCGGACTACTGCAGATATTTTATTGGGAAAAAGAAATACACTCGTGTTTACAAAACACTCTCAAACTCACTCACAACTCACAACTCAAATACACACAGAAGCTAAATTTTTATTAGCTCGCTGTCTCTTTCTCTTCTCTTATGTTTTTCTTTTGTGTTTGGTATTTTGTTGTGATGTATATGTTAATGAGAATACCTCTATTTATAGAGGGAAAGAGCAATGTGAACATCGCACTCAATTGTAGGCACCTGCCAAAGAAAGGATGCTACCGTCCATTTTTCCTTCTTTTGCTGTTGAAAGGCTGCTGCCTTTTTTTTCTTTGTTTTGTTGCTGTTCAAAAGGCTGCTGTCAAATAAATGGCCCCGCAGCCATTTTTGACTCAACATATTATGCACACACAANAAACTAGGAATAATTAGCATAAGGACCAACATACCAATTGCCTCTCGGGTACTGAAGATGACGAGTTGCTGCTAGGAGTGGTAACCAAGGCAAGTTCCCATCCAGTTGGGTCAAAATCTTTTGCTTGGGGGGCATTTGAGTCAACTTGTGAAATATCTGAAGCATGGTTCAGATAATTTAGTAAATTCCATTTATTTAAAGAACCAAAAAGAGAACACAATAGGAGTCACTGAACAGTCCTGACCAGGTGTCACTATAGCTAACGCCAATGCATTGCTTTCCTCAACGACAGATGCATCTACAGTAGTAGCATTCAACCCCTGGAATAAAATTATATGCACGAAATCAATGAAAAATATCGATCATAAAGGCCTACAAGCAGGATTTATGTACAAAAACATGTACACACAAGCTGACTAGTTAGATAAGCAGGTACTTTTTGTACATTACATTTACTCCTCCAAAATTATATTATAAAAGTCCTTTTTAGTTTAGCATTTACTTCATAAACACCCTATATAACTTGAGAAATAAGACCAAATAAAAGCGGCGGAAAATTTGAAATATGGGCAGGTAATTTATATACTGAACCCCAAAGTTAGTTTTTTGCAATTTAAGGGTGTGATTGGATGTAAATTAAAACTCAAATTTAACTCAACTTTAACCAACCCCATTATCCTCAATTTTATCCATATAATTAAATAATATTATTCAATCATCATTACACATCACATCAACTTTGTTTCACTATTCATCTACTCATATAATTTTAACTAACCATCACTTCACATCATATCTCTCCTACTTTTACATCAAATCAACTTTATTTATTTTATTTTAAATATTACTTTAATATAAACTTAAACTCCCACTAACAACTAACCATACCATATTTTTCAAAATTAACTATGGTTGACAAAAAAAACCAGCAAAAAACCAATCAAATTCATATCCAATCACACCCTAAGTATCCAAATTATTAAGCAACACTGACCAATAGATCATCTGCATCGACATTGGTATTGAAAGGTGGGGGAGAAGCTGACTCAGCAGCTGAGGTGGCAGAAGTCAGTGGTGGCAGCTGTTCTTCCTCTGATACCATGGCATCTTCTTCAGCAGGTGACGCATCCTCTTGTCTATATGTCAGCATTAGCCTTTCGGGATATTCCTGACAAAATAATATTCCTGATAAGTATAACAGAGGCCATATCACGGACATTGTTTGAAAACTATGCTAGAAAACAGTCTTTTTGAAAATACTGACCAAGGCCACACTTGGAGCAAGAACCATCCTTGGTGCTTCTTTTATGTACTCTTCCATGGTCACTAGAAAGGATTGCGGAGGCTGAGAAGCAGGAAAACGTTATAAAATCTGGGAATATTTAATCAGGCTTAGACACAAATATCAGAAAAAAAAAAAAAAAAAAAAAAAAAAAANACCCTTTTTGCATGCTTACCTCCCTCAAGACAGGGAACTGGAAATTCCTAGCAAGTTCGAGTCCTTTACAAACTTCGTAGAAATCAGAAAGGCTAGCTGCCTGAATTGAAGAGCATATCCATTACAGGAACCAGAAGAAAGCCAGTCAAAATCCATCGAAATTCTATTTAGCAAAAACTTCAGAAATACTATAAGAATCTAAATGGAAATATAAATCATACCAGAACCTACCTGCTGCCCTGCTCTTTTATAGATGTCTAGGGCCTTAATGGCTTCGTGTCTTGGCATCTCAAAAAACTGAAAGCAACATTGGAGAAGGTCAAGGAGGGTCTTTCAGTTGACTAGAAAATAAGAAGCCCATAAATTAATTATAAATTAGACACAGAAAGTCATATCACCTTGTCAATAAGATTGATTATCCCATCATTTATGGCGCAATATATTTTAAAGCTCTCTTTGAGCACCTAAGATCCAGAAAAGTTACAGAAAGAGTAAGTTACGGTCACAAACATTCTAAAACAGACTAAAGAGAAGGAAAAAAATACAAGAAGGATTTCTATCAACACTTCCTTTTTTTTTTTTACTCAATTGCAAATGAAAGAAAAAGGCCTCCCCTTTCCAGTTCCCAACCTAGCCCATTCGCATCCTTTACCAGGAAACTCTATTTCGCATCAATTCATCATTTTTTATTTTCTCACAAACTTATGGATTTCAGCTAAAACTGTGCTATTATACACATCTGGTGATAGAAATAGAAGTTTAAGACCACATACCAAGGCAAGCGCATATTGAATTATGTAATTGCCCACAGCTGCCCCTTCAGGCTGAAATCAGTAACAGCCAGTTGAAGTTACCATTCAAGGTTCATTAAAAAATCACAAATCACGAATAGTGAAGGGAAATAACAAACAGCAGGTTATGACAAAAAAAGTATAGTAATTGAGAAGAGCTACCCGGCATCCAATAAGACGATACAGAAGCTGCTGCAAAGCAGGCAACTGTTCTAAAAGTTCTTCACTGTCCAAGTCTCTTGTTCTACTATAACCCTGCGAACAAAAAATTTAGACATGAGATTCTCGTAATTTACAAAGTCTAAACAATAAAACTAACTCTGGGTAAAAACATTTAAACCACGACGTCAAAATGAATTATGCATGAAAATGATAATACTAAGTTAACTTCCCCACTTAAAGTCTGACTATCAAATAACCAGAACATCACTATATGCAATTTACTTTCACATGATTCTGGTAGAAAGTTATTTCTAGAAAAACATGTTAACCAATTCAGCGTCGTATAATATATTTCTGTATACACAATAGGTAAAAGAAAACGACAGATACTTCACTGTGAGGAAATATTATGTGAATACTATCTTTGAAATTAATAGCATACCTTATCTTGTCCCTGTGCAGGTCTAGGAAGACGCTCTGCTTCAATGTCATACTTGAGAATCCTAAAGCATTCTAACCGTTCTTCTAGAAAGAGCCCATACGTTCTTACCCATGCAGAGCAATCCCAAGCTGACGAGGACAAGAAATAAGGATAAATTTTCAGCTCTAAATGGACAACCATTTTCTCACTTTCCATTATTAAATTAATGCGTACTGACCAATGGGGCTCGAATCATCCTTGAAATTAGACATCTGAAGCACACGACCCCTCTGTTGGAAATTCAAGAGTTCCTCCTTAAACACGGGATCACCTTCTCTCAAAGTCCTATGAATCACTATTAAAGTCTTCAAGGCAACCTGTTTAAGAAAGGAAGGAGAAGGACAACCTAAATAGTTATTATCACACGTGAGTGTTTGAACTCCCATCCCCCTCATTAGGAAAAAGGACTGAAACATTACAGAGTAACATGAGATTTGAATTGAATCTTCAGGAAGATTAAGCTGAAAGACAAAGAGAAAGAGAACTGGCTGATACATAAAAAGCATCAGAGGCACGTCAAGATTCATACCGTCCAGTTATGAGTTTTTGCCAGTCGTCTCGAAAGTGCATGTATACAGTATGCAACATCAGCCCGAGGCCGCATAGATGATGTGGCAATCATAATTTCTGCAAAAAGCATCCACATAATAGTAACAGTGTTGCCAGTGCACATCCTTTGAACAATTTCTCAAGCTGAAAGAGAATAATTTCAGTGTAGGGACTAGTGCAAACAAGAGCTTGTATCTGATGGATAGATTTCTACCAAATCTCTCATACCCCAAGAAGAAAAACACGTCCTTACACAATAATTTTCTTATACCGAAAGAGATCAACATTAATGCAAACAAGCATTCGTGTCTGATGGTGAGATTTCCACCAAGTCTCCAACACCCCAAAAAGAAGAGCTGGTGTGTTTCCCATATGGAATATGAAAGATGGAAATTTTTTAGTTCTCCGTAACAAGATCACTCTCGCAAAAAAGATTCTCGTAAAATATAAGACTCTCCACACCCATCCCAAAGAAAAACCAACATTATGAATCAATAAACCACTGTGTAGAAAAATCATCATATGATATGTACTCCAAAAAATCATAGGACCAATTATTCCTCACGAACTGCATGAAACTGAAAACACCATAGAAACTAACAGATCTAACAAAACGAAAGAACTCGCAGAAAAGGGAAAACAAACAACTCACTTCTGAGGTGTCTCTCTTTGGGTGGATGCTCCACATGATTTGTAGCCTTCACGATTGCCACATCCATATCCTATTTTTAGAAACCACAAAAACAAACATTTCTAATGAAGAAGAAGAAGAAGAAAAAAAATCAAAACCCCACGTAATAGATATAATAATCTTCACACCCTGATTCTTGATTGCCACTGTACGCTTAATCATCGAACACAAACCTCAAAAACAAATAAAAAATTGTCAATTGAAAGATGGATTCGTGGATTAAACCTTGAAATCGGAGTTGACATGGGCAAGCCCAACTTTAGTGTGGTCTTTGAGAGCGCCGTATGCTTTTCGCCATGTTTGAAGCGTTCCCATGTTGCCTTCAGATCGCCTCTTTTTGTTCCCTTCTTCTTCTTCTTCTGGTACTTTTTTACCGCAGATACGAATTTCGTGGTTTAGTGTCTTCTTCCTCTCCTCTTTTTCGTGATGTGGTGTATTCTTCCTCTCTTATGGCCTAATGGGTTTTGTGGAATGACAGAGATAGAAAAGAATACATCTGTTGTGGGTAATAATACTGATTCGCTGCGTCTTCTGGTTAATAATACTGATTCGCTGTGCTATGTGTCTCGTCTTCCTTCTTTT
>BKCP01008293.1:508842-522366 GCA_008636005.1 Striga asiatica
CAACTATATGCCAACTACAATAATAATAATAATAATAATAATAATACAACTATATGCCAGCTTGGATAGCACAATTGTGATGCTTTATTGAAAACATCTTCAAATGCACACATTCCTCGGGCAAAGTTAACCATAGCACAGCATAGAAGATTCCGTTGATCTATTCATAACTTTAACAGGTCACCCACCCATCAATCATGATATAACTACAATTTGTCCCCATAAGTAATATTTTATTTTGTAGAATTTTATTTGACCATCCACATAAACATCTTCAAAACACTCAAAAAATGTTTAATTGGGAATTATAATTTCATAGTAATTAGAAGTAACCAATTTGGTTTACGTCGAGCTCTCTTTGTGCAAGAATTCCGTCAAAGCGGATTGAATTCGTTGAAAGCTCTCTTATTGAATTGGCCATTAACAACTCTAAGTGACCGACCGACCATCTTCACTTTTAGGCTGAGCAACGAACCAAAAGGGAGGATTTACAAGAAATACGAGGCATCTATTAAACAAATATTATAATTTCTTAGTAACATGATTGTTCCTCTTGAAATCTTTCACTAGAACCCCTATTTGAATTATTCAAAGCAATGATATATGTGAATATACCAATCTTCTTTTGAACTCATATTATTCTCTTGCATTTAACCCATAATTAGTCTTCAATTCTTCGCATAATTGCATATATACATTTGAACTTATTTGTAAAGCATTAACCCATCGAATTGGAAGTGCAACTAGACTACTCTCAACCGTGTTGGGTTCAGTAAAAAACGTCGATGATTGTGCTAGTTCGAATTGTCTATCAATGAATACTAAGCGCAATGGATCTATAGATAGATTAGGAATGAATGCTTATAGTGTAAAATTTGCAGGCTATGAGATGTTTACACAGTCTACGGGACACGGACGAACCGACTTCCATTTATTTTGGGAATGTCAAAACTCACGCAATCATTTTGGGAAAAGAAGGAAGAATATCTTATGCTTTTTGATACTATCTTTTTATCTATTTTCTTAAGCTCTTGATTTCTCTCACAATAAAAAATCAAGTATAATTGTATGTAGAGAGGGATGGCCGAATTCATTAAGGATGAGGTGTATTTATAGGTAACAACAGGGACCTTAATGAGGAGTTAATTAAGGACTCCCCTTGTGACTAGGCTTTCTTAGGTTCTGGTCCACCTTAAGGGTGAGTAAAACCGAGCCAAAACCGAAAAACCGAACCGGACAGATGTATTTGGTGAAATGTGGTTCGGTTTTTCAAAGGTTCGGTTTTAAGTGCGGTTAGAATTTTGAAAAACCGCACAAATTTTCGTGTGATTCAATTTTGTGTCTGAATGGTGCGGTTTTAACCGAAACGCACTGAATGCATATATTTTTTTTAAACAAACTACACCGAATATGTTATGCTTGTACTGTACATATACAAGCTGATTTTGGGCCTTTCGTTTAGGCTGGATAACATTAACAATAAATAAGTAAAGTAATAAATAATAACAATAACAATTAACAATTAAAAATATTACATTAAAATCTAATTTCTTGCCCTATATTTTCACTTCCAGTTGAAATTTTGGGATTTTGATTTGATACTGTTGCACATTAGATGATGATGATGATGTAGCTTCATTTTATTTTGGGTGCTTTTTTTTTTTTTAATTTGCGGTTAACCGAAACCGCACCATACCGAACCAAAAATTTTGGTGCGGTTTTGGTTCGGTTTTTATTCCAATTTTGGTGCGATTTGGTTTGGATAAATGAACATTTTTGGTTTTCAGTTTTCGGTTTTTTGCGGTTCGGTGCGGTTTTGCACAAGAATAATATTTCATTTCAGAAAAGAAATATTATTGAAATTTCATATGTAACCCCCAAATTATATTTGAGTCTCCAGATTAATCTACTCGATTTATCTTCCCATATTTAAGATATAATTTCTGCTAATTAATTGAATTACTAATAATATAATTAATAAACTTCTTGCTCCAAATTTAGTACTACTCAATTCTTTATTATTATACCGGAACTCGATCTACCTGAAGGGCATGGTATAATAATCCTTCTTGGGCTCATTTTGGGGACATCATCAAACTGGCGCACTAGCACACAGCGTCCATAAATAATCAATAACACACCATACAAACAACATTATTTCCCAACTCATCAAGAAGGTTGATTAAGCAAAATAAATTTCACATTTGGTGAATCCAAGAAATATCTACTTGGTGTACGTGCATGTTATTATCTTACAAATTAAGGGTATGAGTAATTACCAAGGTCTAGTTTATTTAATTGATCAATGTAAAAAAAGTTATCATCTGCATGCTCGGTCAATACAATCTAAGTGTATTAGTGCAATTCATAGTCAAGACCGGCTAGTTCTAAAATTACACCACAATCGTTCACGATAGTTCTTTCATTTCTATCTAGGTTTTTTTTTTTTACGAAACGATAAGAATGCATTCAAATCGAAAAAATGTTTTACAAGCTGCAAGAAATAGTCTCGAATACAACAAAGAGAGGAACACCACATACGGGGACTAAACACATAAAACCATACTCAACTGGGGCAAGCATATCACTTGGGCCCTTCAACTAAGCTACACTCAGATACAATAAAGTACAACAAACACAAAATATTAATAAATCAACAATAACACTATCATTAAAAGATGGAAGAGAGACCACTGAACTCCAATGAGACCTAGCCTCTCAACAACATCCCTTAGCATGATCCTCCTGTTACTACAACCAACTCCAACTCCGTCCATTCCCTCTAGGCTGCTGTTATGTTTTACAAGGAACCAATGATTTTTTGTATATCTGTGATGAACCATGTCTATTTATAATGTAATAAATGCATTTAAACTAAACATGATTCTCATTCACGAGAAAATAAGTTCGTAATAAAGCCAAACTTTTAGTATACAAACCAACAAGCTGAAGCTCTCCTATTTGACTAGATGTCATGCATGGCTCTTAATACATATTACTACATAAATATTATGAAACTACAACACTAGTTTGAAGACTACGCAACTCCAAAAGTAAAGAATATTTTTCCTTTGATCCTCGTCCATGGTGTACCCATTAATCACAAAAATATGTTCACAGTGACTAATACCTTCTCGGAAAGTCTAAAAGTTATGTATCGGATGATGAAGTTTGATCCTGGAGGGAGTGGCCCAAATATAAAGATGATTCTTGAGACATTGAAGATCGTAAACTGTCGCAACGAGTACAATGCCATTTTGGGCAGGACGACCCTATACAAACTTCAGGCCGCTATGTCTATTTACCATTATCCATTTAATTTCCCTTTCCCAACCTTGGATAAGCAAGAGACTCATTATGGGGACCAGCGAGAGGCCAGAGAGTGCTTACTGGTTCTCCCCCGAGCCAAAACTCATGCCGCTGAGGCGAAACAGAGTGAAGAAATCATGGAGATTGAAGAGAATGGAGCCGAGCTAGTGTCATTTGAACATCTCGAGGAAAAGGAGAATCAAGGAAGTCTGATGACCGACCTCGCCTAATCAGGGCTGGCAACTTAGTGTCAGCCGACGCAAAACAATGACAACTCGGAGAAAGTAAAACCCGAGAAAGACCGTGGCAGGAGGTCGGGCAAGGAGCTCGTGAAAGAAGAAGACGAGTTCTACCCACGTGAATAGTATAATGATCGGAAAGGGTCCGAGCCAGCTGATGAGGTGGAGATGATCTAGGTAAACGAGTCGATCTGTAGCAAGTCTCTGCACATCGGGGGAAACCTCCTTGAGCTAATCCGAGCCGAGTTAATCCAATTCTTGAAGACCAACACCGATGTTTTTTTTCCTGGACACATGAATATATGACCGGGATTGACCTGAAGGTCGCTTTTTATAGGCTGCAAGTTGACCCGACATCAAGCTCGTGATTCAGAAAAGAAAGAAGCTCGGCCCAAACATACAACTTTGGAAGAGGAGGTCATAAAGCTAAAAGATAACCGGTATATCCAAGAAGTCAGGTACCCTACTTGGGTGGCTAACCCAGTGTTAGTGAAGAAGAGCAATGGGACCTGGTGACTCAGCATCAATTTTTCTGACCTGAACAAAGCCTGCCCAAAGGGACAACTACCCTCTGCTGCATATTGATTATATAGTGGATGCAACCTCCAGCCAAGAGCTTATGTGTTTCATGGATGCATATTCATGGTATAACCGGATCCTCATATACCCTGGTGATGAGGAGCACACTTCATTCTATTTAGCACAATTTGGGTTGAAAAATGCAAATGCCACCTATCAGAGGCTTGTCAATAAATGTTCTCTAGTGTGATATATGATACAATGGAGGTATATGTCGATGATATGCTGGTTAAATCTGTGTACGCGAGTAATCAAGTAACCGATCTTAATAGGATGTTTTTCATTTTCCGCGATTACTCGATGGTCTTAAATTCTAAGAAATGTACATTTGGAGTAAGCTTAGAAAAATTCTTAGGATACGTTGTGAGCCAGCAGGGGATCAAGGAAAATATTGAGAAGATTAAGGCGATTCAAGACCTCAAACCCTCAGGCTCAATCAAGTAGGTCCAAATCCTAATAGGGAAGCGTGCTGCCTTGAGTCGATTTATTTCTAAATCTACAGATTGGTGCAAGCCTTTCTTTGTGGCAATCAAGAAAAAACAAACTGGTTGAATGGACCAACGAGTGCCAAGAAGCACTGGAAAGCAATAAATACACTCTCAGTCGAGCTCCCATCATACAAAATCCAAAACCCGGAGAGATGCTCTATTTATTTTTGGGAGTCTCGAATGTAGCCATAAATGCAGCCTTAATTTGAGAAGAAGCTTTGTGATAATACTCGGTCTACTATGTGAGCAAGAACCTACATGACGTTGAGCTGCGCTATCCGCCAATGGAAAAACTGGGTTTTATGCACTTGACACGGCAGCTCGAAAGCTGCGACCTTATTTCTTGGAATATTACATCATCGTCCTAAATGTTTTTACATTGAGGTAAATACTTCATCGCTTAGATACCTCAGGACGGATGGTGAAATGGGTTGTTGAGCTGGGCCAGTTCGACATCCACTTCTAACTCTGTACGGCCAACAAAGGGAAAGTACTCTTCGGCTTCATTGAGGAATTCACTCATGGGGTGGAAAGAGTTGACGATAGTGAACCCTGGGTGATGTACGTCGATGACTCCTCCACTGCCAACAGAGCGGGCGGAGGGGTTGTCCTCATCGATCCCCATAAAAGACTTTTCTGTCATTCGATTTGATACTTGTTTCCCGCGACTAATAATGAGGCCGAGTACGAATCGCTACTGTTAGGGTTGGCCCTAGCAGAATCGATGAACCTGATTGACCTGGTCATCTATTCTAATTTCATGCTGTTGGTGAAGCAGATCTCTGGGGAGGTTGAGGTCAAGGAGCCCAGACTAGCTCCCTACGTTGACCTCGTCAAAAGAAAGATGAATAAATATATTTGCACGCTCCATCTACAATGTGAAAATAAATATCATTAGAAAATATTAATGTATTTATAAGTACAATTAAATAATGCGTGTAAAATTTCTTACCACATCATGTTTAGAAACTCCACTGATGTTCGCATTTCAATTCGCTCCACACAAGATTTGAAAAGTTTAATAGCAGTATTGATATTTCCCATTCGACATTGGATCTATCTTTGTGGATGATCAGGCCACAATGGATTGGGTTTTATAGAATTATTTCGTTATACGAAGCTAGAATTGATCTCTACTTTGATATATGCCCACCTATGGATCTTGAGAAATTTCCATATAAGACCGACATATGTCTTTACCTTCACTCACAGTGTAGTTGGATCCATAGGAGAAATTATTATAAGAAAATTGATTTAAAACGTAATTAAAAAAATGCTAAAATTGTATTCTGGTGGTACAATATTTTGCATTACCATGTAGCGTATTTATAGTATATTTGATTTTCATTGATAACAATTGTACGGTTGATATTCGTGGTAGGAAGTCTGATTTTACGGCTCAGATTAAAAGTTGTGGATTTTCTTATCTACAATATCAACGGTACGATCAAATATTAAGATTTTATGGGTGTGGTTGAAAGTAGATTTTCTTATCCACAATATCAACGTTACGATCGAAACTCAACATTTTACGGCTTTGATTAAAAGTTATGGATTTTCGTATCAATATCAACCGTATAATCGAAAATCAAGATTTTACGGCTTAGATTAAAAGTTGTGGATTTCTGTACCTACAATATCAACCGTACGATCGAAAAACAAGATTTTACAGCTCAAATTAAAAGTTGTGGATTTTTGTATCTACAGTATCAACCGTACAATCGAAAAACAAGATTTTACGGCTCAGATTAAAAGTTGTGGATTCTTATCTACAATATCAACTGTACGATCGAAAATCAAGATTTTACGTCTTAGATTAAAAGTTATGGATTTTTATATCACTATTTATAGAGTTTTTTCACACTATATTTGTATTCATTAACTTTTGCATTTTCTTAAAAAAAATATATGAATCCCAATTACATTGGTACTTCTTATACATTTTCTTCTTCAAGTTCAAGTGATAATGAACTTGAACAACTACTAGATAATTATGATACAGAGCAATATGTAGTAGCACAACAAATTTACAATAATAGTATTCTTGTACAAGAATTTATCAGAACGTAACAAGTTGGTCGAAGCCATGGAGGTTCAGTTCTTGATCGAAAAACGATATTTCGCGATCGATAAGCAGCTGCAAATCGTCTCTTTAACGATTATTTTTCTGAAAACCCAAAATTTAATGAAGCCATGTTTTGTAGACGTTTTTGGATGTCTAGAAATTTATTTTTTCATATAGCAAATGCAGTTAAAAGTCACAATAATTGTTTATTGCAGCAAAGAGATGCATTTGGTAGACTCGGATTGTCTGTCTATCAAAAGTTTATTATTGTGCTTCGGATAATAGCATATTTTGTACCACCAGATGAGGCCAATTATTAGGGAGTCCCACCGCAATTGGATGCGTGAAGAAATTTTATCGTGCTATTATAGATATATTCGGAGAGCAATATCTACGTTCTCCCAACGCCAATGACATTGCAAGACAACTTTATATCGGTAAGCAACATAGCTTTTTAGGAATGTTAGGTAGTCTAAATTATATGCATTGGCATTGGAGAAATTGTCCGACGGCTTGGTCAAGTGCGTATATAAGACGTAGTAAATCTCCAACTATTATTCTAAAAATTGTAGCCGATTATGATCTTTGGATATGACATACATACTTTGGTATGCCTGAATCCAACAATGATATCACTGTATTAGAGATGCCCCATTTATTTTCTGACCTTACTCAAGGAATTGCTTCTCCAACACATTATTTTATCCAAGGGAAAGAGTACAACATGGGGTATTATTTAGCAGCTAATATGTATCCCAAATGGTCAAGTCTTGTCCAAACTATTCGTAACCCACGTAATCCGAAAAATAAATATTTTGCAATGAAATAAGAAGCATGTAGAAAGGATGTGGAGTGTGCATTTGGAGTACCCCAAAGTCGATTTGCTATTGTGGGTAATCTTGCCCGAAGTGACTTACAAGATATAATGATTGCATGTATTATTTTGCATAATATGATAATTGAGAATGAACGAGATCTAGATGCACCGATCGAAGCTACGATAGAGGCCTTGATCCAAGCATTTATTGCTCGATACAGACAAATTCGAGATAATGAAGCTCATATCGCCCTTTATAATACACTGCATTGATTAATCATTTATGGGAGAATTTTCAAATTTAGAAAATTAAATGCAATACTATTGCAAACGTTGTTTCTAATGGTTTTTATTTTTTTTCATGGTATTGTGTAATTTGTATTCTTATGGTCGGAATTTATGAAGCAATCTTGTGTTGCTATACATAACCATATTTTTATTATTTGGGTAATAAATATTTAAATAAAATTGAATATACAAATATATATTTATTTTTTTGAAATAAAAATGAATAAAAAAATAATATATCTGATACAGAGTAAAATATAGTGCCAAAGGATATAAATGAAACTTGTAAGGGCTGGAGATGGAGTGAATAATATGATAACTGAGGATTAACTTCTACAATTCTAAACGCATAAAAAAGAACAAGAAAAAGAAAAAGTTCCCAATAATAAAATAAAGCCAGAACCGTCAGATATTAAATTCAGCTTAAAAAATATTCTACTCAATAAAATACTTCAGCTTCCAAATATTCTACTCAACACAATACTTCAGCTTCCAATGTATTCTAACAAGGGCCTAGAGCTCTTCTGTGTGTAGTGTGTACCACTTTATTTTAAAGCAAACTGTAGTTAGTTTCAACAAAAGTCTGAACAAGATAAGAAATCTATATGTCACTGGCCAAGAGATTTTTTCTCAGAAGGATGTGTGGGTACTTAGTAAATCAGACAAGTTATCCCAATTCAGTGCATCCAGACTTGGGGACACAGCTGCAGCTCCCACAGCCAGAATAACCACAGTATACGCCACCATTTTAAAACAGCCGAGACCACTTGATAGTTTCCCCAGTAATGTCTTACAGTATTTATCTGCATTCCTAAAGTAATCTTGGAGGGAAACATCTGATCCACCACTCAATGCTTTTGCGTTCTGTGTATAAAGGAAATTGTCGACATAATCGGCATAAATGGGTCAGTTCAAAATTAATTCAACCGTAAGAAAAATTGCTAAAGAATGAAAACAAAATATGCTCCCAACCTTTTGCCTGAAACTCTTTAGAGTTTCAGCAAGTGCTTGAGGAGACGACTGTTTGGAAGAAAGTGTCTTCCACTCGTCAGAAAGCTTCCTCAAGGCAGCAACACTAATCTGTATGTTATCCTCATAGATCTTGTCCTGATATAAATGAATTATATGCATCATTATTGGTGTCTTAAGAGGCAAATACAAATCACCCACAAACGGGGAAATAACAAACAAGTCAATGGAGCCAACAACTTTTTCTATCATCCTCTATTTTTAAAGTAATCGAGCTGACATGACCGAGCTTTGACTCCTAGTGGGCAGAAAAAGATAACTTGCAGACTTCAAGCTTTTTCAAACATTAACCTTCTTACAAATAATAGGTAATCAGTTGATTGAATAATTTGTTCCTTCCTCAGTAGAAACTTTTTCATGCAATTACTAACTAGGACCAGTCCTATTGACACATCCTCGGATTAGGAAAAGGATTATCTCACGAATGGAAGAGAAAATCACCAACTAAAGCTTACCCAATGCTTGTAACAATCAGGACTCTGAGTCAAACACCATATAAAGATGCTTGCTGCTTCTTGAGATAGAGCAGGTATACCTGCAGACCACCAGTTATTTCTCAAATACTACTTTAAAAAGAAAAGAGAAAAAATAAAAAAATAAAAAAAAAATCGAGCATATTATTTCACTTCCAATCAAAAATCACCTTCTGCAGCTGCTTTCACAACCATACTCTGTATCTGCTGTGATAATTGTTTCATTGCTTTGCTTCCAGGAGAGCCCGCAAGAGCAACCTCTTTCAGAATCGGGTAAATCGCCTCAAATCTTTCAGTAGCCTATTCAGTAGTACCCGTTCAGATAATAGAAATGTGTACAGAAAAACAAGGCATGCCTACTTTTAAAAACTGTAGCAATATTGAAAAGTTCTGCAAATGATGCTACCTTAACTCTTGCAGAGGACGGAGGAAATGTTACACGCAACAGTAGCTCAAGTGCTGCAGGTGGAATTAGACGTTCGCCCTTCCTTACAGCACCATTTAACAATATACCACGAGCTTTTGGTGCACCCAGAATTCTGATTAGTAAAATAGTATATTCAACTTATCAAAAACCAAATTCACAATCAAGCCACTGTAAAGCGCAATGCGATGCAAGTGTTGAAATGAATAGAAGAGTTTTTAAAACCTTTCGGCAAGCTGCAACACGAGGTCTCTTGTCTGTGGATTGGATCCTGATTTTCCTCCAAGTATTGGTAAAATAAGACGTGTCCATAAATACAATCCAATGGCTAAGTCTCCTTGACCGGCCTGCACAATCAGGTTTAGCTTCAGCCTTTGGCAATTACAAAAGTTCACAGGAAATAAACTTTAATGGGTTCAGCATTAGATAACAATATTTTATTTTATCCTAAAAATATGCCTACCTGACCAACAATCCATACAAGAAGCGGGAGCTTATCTTGTCCCTGATACTTTGAGCTTTCCGTCAATTTTGGCGCCAAAGTGATCATTACATCTGGTTTCCGGCGTAGTACAATGGTCAAAGCTAAAAAGATGGCTACCTGCACGTAAACAATTATGTAATTATACATAAGCAAAAATTTAAATTCAACCTTATATCTCCAAAACTATTATATAGGCTATCACTATCAAGTCCATCTCTCAACGCATAGATATGAGGAAAAGATCCCAACAAACCAATCAGAAGATCCTAGTTGAAAGACTTAATACTTATACTCGATGTAACAAAAGATTGTTCCCAGATTGCGTCCTTGATCACGAAAGGCACATTCTCACACTCAAAAAGCATCCTTGGAGGAGGCATCAGCTGTCAAGTGTATGTACCTGAGACTTTGAAGATGGATGTTGGTTTCCTTTCTTTGGGGCCTTAGATCCCAGTTGTTGGGGTGCCAGGTCAGCAAAAAGTCCATCCAATGACCACAAAACAAACGTCTCTAATGCCTCAATGGAAAGCTGACTGATCCAGTCAACTGATGCCTTATAAACAGACTCAGGTATATGAGAAACAGGTATCTGTGCACCAGAACAATCCAATCAGTAAACTCAAAGCATTCTCGACAGCAATTTAGCGAAAGCGAAAAAGAAAAACAGCAAAGGGGGCAGCAAACCCAAACCCAAAAATACCAAAAGATAACCTGCAGATATGTTACAACACCATAAATATGTAAATGCATACAGAATGGAACACTATTCGTGGGCAAGGAAGTGGGGAGAAGGCCACAGCATGCTGCTTATTTTAAATGATTAAGACAGAAAGATTAATTTAAAAACTTCTCACAAATCTGTTCAGAAAAAGAAAGAACTTTACAATCCACTTCATAAAACAACAATCTTTTGCATTATATTGTTGGCCCACTTTTTGTTCTTCTTCTCTACGCATTAATTTTGCACCACTGACCGGATAAATCCAAGGAATAAACTAAAAATTTTCCAGCCAACTATACTACCATCCATAAAATGTTAGGCTACCACTCGATGTTTAAAGTTCAATTCGCAATAAAAAAATAAAGATCCAGATTCCAGAAGAACTATCACAAAAATTACTGATAAACTCACATCAACAATTTTGGCCACTGGGGATTCCCGGAACAACTTGAGCCATGGAAACTGCGATGCACTCACTGCCGAAAAAGCACGACCAAAATAATCTGCAAATCGCATCAATTGAATGTCTTGTTGCCCTTCAAACGACTCCTGATACCATGAAATTCATAAGTCTCTATAATTCCACATCAACAGTAACAAAATAAGCCTTTTCAATACCAAAAAGAAAAAGAAAAATAAATTACCGAAACACTGGACAGAAAAGCGGCGAGATCATCGGCGTCGATCTTAGCGGCGGCCTCCGCCAAAGAAACCTTAGGCTTCTTAACCTTCTTCGGTTTCTCCTTCTTATTGGCCTCCGCAGGTTTGTTTTCCTTGGCATCGCCACTGCCATAATCGTCCTCTAAATAGTCATCTTCACCTCCATCCCTCCTCGATCTCACCTGGATTCGATCGTCATCATCATAAACGGGTGCGGCGGCTCTCTGCGCCTCCAATTTCCGGCGACGCTCCTCCGCGTGCTTCTCCAAGCCTTTAAAGACAATGTCTTTGTCGGATCCGTTAAGCAGAAGGAGCCTAGATGAGGAATCAGGCGCTGTTTTGGTAGCCTGATTTTTTCTCTGCTTTTTGGCGTAGGTAACTTTCTGCCAGCCGTGGTTATTAGCTTCCTCGGCGGAGATGGAAACCGATTTATCCTCCTCCATTGTCGGTGTAAAGTAGGGAAACTGAGAATCTGAGGGAATATATAATTAGCAGAGATGATAGAGACGGAATGGGAAAAGGAGAAAAGAGAGAATGAAATTACAAATTTAATCCCAGGATTGATTGTATTTATATTTGGCCCCACAAGTTTAAAAAATAAATAAATATTTTTTTATTTTTTATTTTTATTTTTTTGCTCTCATCAAATAGCCAACATGTTAGTCAAGTAGAAGTAGGACTACACTTGCAATTCTTTTACCAAATTTGCAATCTGATCAATCATGCAAGACTAAGGGAAGGATATAAACCATTGGATTACCACACAAATCCCTTAAACCTATGAGCTTATATATTTAATTTAAACTTTTAAAATTTGTGTGTATTCAATTAGAATTTTTTAAAATTTTTAAAAAGTCTTATCAATATTAAATTGAATTTTTAGGGATTGTATACAATTTTAACTTTTAAATACTTTTTAAAAAATTTAGAATTTTAGTGTATTCAATTAAATTTTTTTGAGACATCTGAAAAGTCTATATGTACTCAACTGAGACTTTAAAGTTTTTTTTTAAAAATATCTAAGAGTCTCAAGGTATTCAATTAACACTTTCTAGAGTCTCTATAAGTCACTCGATATTCAAAGTAGGAATATTTTATGAGATTTTTCATATTATAAGACTTTTAGGGACTTTTGTAACAAAATTACAAAGACCAAGTCCTTAAAGAAATCTCCATACTCTCATTTCTCTAAATTGTTATAATGCACATGGCTTTATATCTCATGTCACTTTCATAGTCTGTTAGTTTACTCATTTATTTTGATAGCATGTATAATATTTATTATCGTCACGAATGTTGACGTGATTTTTCCTTTATTTATTTCTCATATGGTCATATTATATGTATACATTTATTCTCTCATTTTTTTTGTTTGTGAATTTGATTTTGCAAAAGTTAAATACTTGTATAGTTTGCACCTACCAATAATTTATTTGTTCTCTCATTTTTATTTTTATTTTATTTACCAAGAGTTTATTTGTTGATATCGAATTATTCTGTTAACTTTAGAAGATACAATTATTATCTTTTAGCAATGTTTTGTCTTGTAAAAACATATCCTAATAATACTTTTCTAATATTGCAACACAATACAAAAAATGTAAAAACATAATTAACCAATAATTAGATAAGTATATATTGATTGGGGTTGATTATAAGTGCCATTGTAATAGTGATGGGTAACACATATTTTAGCTTGTGCTCATTTAACAAACGAATATGAAACCATGCTAAAGTTGGACTAGTTGTAGCTCTTGAAAACTCAGATTGGTTGTCTCATTTAATAAACCTAAAACTCTAAACAAGTTGTTCGTGAATAGCTCAGTTCAAATAACAATTCAAGGGTTTATTCATAATTTTTAGATGATTATTCTACAAAACCATTTATTTCCTTTGTTCCTGTTGAATAGATAATATTTACTATTATAACTTAATTTGATTTAATACC